>VDFB02193121.1:41574-325801 GCA_007258455.2 Sequoia sempervirens
TCTCTCCCTCCCTTCCTCCCTCCCTCCCACCCTACCTAGCTAATTCCCTCTCACTCCAACCCTTTCTCTCCCACTCCCTCTCTCAAGTCTCTCTCTCTCTATCTCTCTCTCTGGTCTATCCCTCCCTCTCTCCCTCCCACCCTACCTAAACAACTCTCTCTCTTTCTCTTTAAATTCTCCCTCTAAATACATACATACATACTTACATACATACAAGCATACATACACATACATATACATATACATGCATGCATACATATACATACACCAATATATACATATATACAAGCATGCATACATACATACATACATGTCATACATACACACAAACATACAAATATATACATACATTTAATAGACTATAAATTAACACAAAGCAAGACATAACGTGAGTGCATTATAAAACACTTGCCTTATGTTTTTCTTAGGCAACTATTGGGCACAAACGCAAAAGAATATCAAAACTATGAAATAATGTGAGCACATTATAATGCGTTCACAATATTTCTTGCTTTGGGAATCCCCAAGCCTCATTCTTGGTATTTGCTTTGTAATACCAACCCAAAGGCTTGGAGTGCCTTCCCAATGTCCAAAGACGTGTTTTTGTAAATTCTACAATATTTCACATAATCGTGTCCATGCTAAGCATCAAGGTTTCATGTGTTTCAAGGTCGAACAAATCGAACACCTAGGTAATGTTAGGCTCTCTCTTAGCTATCTAACAATGTAATTTTTTTCACATTTTGACAATGTTAAGCCTTTGATCTTTAATTTATTTTATTTGTATGCCTATTTTTTAGCAAAACCCAGTGTTTAGTATTTCTCTTTATAAATTAACCGTTAATCAAAATTTTAATTAAATTACATTTTTAGAAACTAGACTCCATTTTATATATATATTCAATTAGTTTTCAAAATTTATAGGGGTAGCACGGAAGTGTCCACTTTAAAAATTAGTAAAAAATAAAATATTCATTAAAAAATTATTAGAAAATTTGGGCATAAACTACATGTTGTTAGCTAATTTCTCACTAAAGCGATTTTAAAAATACCAAAAAGAAGTTAACCTTTTGAGGGAGCCAAAAAAGTTGTTATGTTACATTTTTTGACAAAAACAACACCAATTTATGTGGCTCCCTCTTTTGAACCCCTTAATCTCTACAATTTAAAAAAAAAATAGTTTAGAAAGTAGACTCAACACACTACAATCCTTTTTTTTTGTTGCACCTGAAATTTTTGAGTGTAACTATCCTCAATTTCACATCCAAGGTCACTATTTCCTGATTTTAGAAAAGAAGTGGCCACTCAAGACCCCTTTTTGGCCCCCTATCTTTTTGTGCTTACCTATATAATTCATCCTCATCCACTTCATTGGGACATCTACTTACCCAATTCATTTTTTTTTGGAGACCCCTATTTTGGATACTAATGAAACCATTTAGAAAATGCATATCCTATTATGACAACTCCTATATAGATACATCATCTTCTTTAGATTTCATGAGGGCATATTTAGGTCCTATTGTTCGTTTTCCACTTAAATTTTCTTCTGTATTGATATATTTATAGATATTTACGATTCCATATATCTAACTTAGTCATCATTTATGTTGGTACCTGTTACAAGAGTACCAAATTCATATTTTTCAAGTTGTCTTACCATGGTAAGCACCACAAATGTATAGTTATTGTATATAGATCTTACATGCTACCTAATTCATCTTATCAATGTTTATCATAGTTTGGCATCATCTTGAAGATCCTTGAGTAGTGTTATCATTGTCTTTGGATTATGTTCTACATATTTTTTCACAAGGTTCTAATTTATTTATTTTAGTTAGGTTTGTGACTCTTGATTTGATTGTGGCACCTCTCAACACTAAAATTACAATATTTTAGCATCTTCCAAACACATCATATATTTTAAGTTTTTTCCCTTATATTTATTTTAGTGATGGGAAGATAACATTGACAAACCTTTGCATTTATTTATTATTAATGGGATAAATTATGTTCAAAAATCCTAGATCATATTCAACATTTAGTGTCAATCATCTACCATTGAATCAATAAACTGCACATTGAGGGGGTTTCATGGTCTCTTTTCTTCTCTCTATTTAGGGAGGGAATTTTTAATCACATAGGGTTTCATTCTTCTCACATTTTTATGGGAACTCACTTAAGACCTCTCTCTTCATCCACTCTTAGGGATAGTTTTATCCTATATTTTTTCTCCTTCCTTTTTTTCAAGGGGATCGCAATTGTACATGAGTATGAAATTTGGCCTAGTTATCAAGACCCATTTCTCTTTTCATTTATAATAAGTTGCACTTATTGGGGTTTTTGTCTTTTATTTTATTCACCTTGAATACATTATATCCTTAGTGTGATATGAAACCTATTTAATAAGTTTACTCAAGCTAACTAGGATATTTAATTCAATTCTCATCAAGGTAGTTAATAATGATATGTGTAGCCGGTATTGGCATGGTGTGATGGTTTATAGGTGGCATTGTTGTTCTTGCCACCAAGGTTCAAACCCCGTTGGGGTGGTATTGTTGAATGGTTGTATCCGGTTCATAGCTCCGGTAAAAAGCGTTTACCCTTGAATAAAAAATAAATAATGATATGTGTACACCTTGAATTGAGGTACACAAGTGCCACCACTGCCTCATCAATCTTTGATTCATGATAATTAGGTTCCACATATATTTACTCAACCCCACTTGTATCTCAATTAGATGATTTTAACTCACCTCTTTATTGAGAGTGATTTAAATTTAACTCATACCTCTTGGACATATCATCTCCTTGATTCATGAATCCAAGAGGCATATATTTTTTTCTTACTCTTTATAATTTTTCTCTAAAATATTGAAAATAGAATTTATTTATTCATTTTTTTATTTATTTTTATTATATTATGGGTGTTAAATTTCTTGGGGTATATTTATTACTCATAATAAGTTACAATAGTCCTCGCTAAGACATCTATGACCACATTTTGATGGATCCTTATAAGAAAAGCACATTTTGTTCCTTTTCAATTTAATTATGCTATACTAATCCATATTCTTTATTTTAGGTGGTTGAGGTTTTATCTTATGTGAATATGATCACCTTTTCTCAAAA
The DNA here is from genome assembly GCA_007258455.2 of Sequoia sempervirens. NCBI lineage: Eukaryota > Viridiplantae > Streptophyta > Pinopsida > Cupressales > Cupressaceae > Sequoia > Sequoia sempervirens. Next base: position 44,707 of record VDFB02193121.1, read on the forward strand.
TTTCCTTTGTGCTGTAAAAAAGTGATTGCATTGGATTGAGATAGAATTTTTTTGTTTAATATGCATGGATCAAGTGTTAGAGATATTTTGATTACTTCTTATAGATAATTGGCTATAAATTCCTTAACAAGACCCTTGAGGGGTTCCAATAGAGCTCAAAAAATAGAAAAGTGGTTCTCTTTAAAGATTTCACGTACTACAATTATAACTTTCTAAACTTAAGCAGCATAATTTTCCACTAAATGTTGTCTAATTCCCATAAGCTCTCTAAAATACTTATCATCATCTTTCTTCTCAAAGTGGTCCAAAACAATTGGGCTAAATCCGTCAAATGTCTCCATAATTTAAATCCATTAAATGATTATACTATAGTACCATTAATCATAGGCAACCCTCTCTAAGTGTAGTGTAGCAAATTGGATTGCATACTCTTCCATCATGGGGTTGAGAGTAAAGTAGGTTTAAAATTTCTACAACTAATATTGAGTAGATGTATTTTTGGTGTCATGAAAATTGGGTGTAGTTACCTTTCTCATGTTATGATTTAATTATTTCCCAGGGTCATTTTGGTTATTCCCTTGACCTCTTTAATTATGAATAGTTTTTCCTCATAGATCCAGAAATATATCAAAGGTTATGGCATCCTTAAATTCTCTAGTATTCCATTGATGTTGTCCAAATAATCTATCAATCTCTTTTTTGAAGTGATCTTTATGTTTTAGTAAATGTATTCTTCTCTTTGCAATAACATGGATCTAGAGGGTTTTGGAAAGGAATTTTTTGTTGGTTTATTATTCATAGAAAAAATTTCTCCTCCTTGTGTAATTTTGGTGGGACCTTGGTTTAGAGTGGTTATAGTGGGTGTATTGATCAACAATATTACTAGTAATCAATTCATTACTTCTTAGCTTGCTATCATTTTTTCATGGGATATTAATATTTTATTTTTTATTGTTATCAATATCATATGGCCTATTTCCATTATCTCTTATTCATTTAAAATCCCTGATGTAAGAGGGATTCTCAAGAAATCCTTTTCTCTAAAATTACACTCAAACAACCACTACAATGCAAGAAAATTTGCAACAAAATTTTATGAATTCATTTGAAATTTGCAACACAAAGTCTACACGATATGGAAATCTGATTACAATATTATTTTCAGTCAAAAAATGACTGAAGGGCAGAAAGATATTCCCTTTACATTATCTTAAAATAATACAAAAACAAGCCACAACAATAAAACCAATATGTGTGCTTCATGAGCACCTCGAAATCTACTCTTTCCTCCTTCAAACAATCACCTAGAACCTTCAATCTTCAACCATGGAGCCCTTAATATTTAATGATTTCCTTAATATTCTCAACCTACAACAAAATTTCTTCAAAAAATCCCATGGTATAATTTCCCACACCATATACATGCATTTGGACACATGTACAATATTCCATTACACCTCTTACAACCGTCATAAGATTTGATTCTTCCTCCTCAATCTTGGGAATCCAAAATATGCTAATAATAGCTTATGAAATATTCCTTACAACTATCATAGATTTCATCATTAAATCTTCCATACTTACAACACTTACAGTTGTAAGAGAATTCATCATAAATGACTCAAAATATCCAATTCTCTTACACCTTGTCATAACCCAACTTGGGCGCCAACTTTCTCCATGCATAAATATTCCTTATGATGCATCATAGAACCTATCATAATTCAAAGATTCCAAAGTGGGATATCTACCTCCACTTCAGATGATGATATTTCATCTAGACACCTCCAACGGGGATGCCACCTAGTTGATGGGTCCCAATTTATGACATGAAATTGTAGGAAAAAATAATACAAATAAATACAATTTAATACATCAAATTAATCACATTAGGACTCTAAGGTTGAGACACCTTAATCCTAACATTATCCCACTTGTCGAAGACCTGCCAAGAGTCATGTGAAATCATCTTCTTAGGGCCCCAAGGCCCATGGAATTGGAACACCATCTAAACATCTTTGTGCTCATTGTTTTGTTAGTGCATCTACAACATTCATCAAAGTGTCAACCTTCTCTAAATTCACATTTCCATATTTTACCATATCATGAATAAAATTATATTGAACATCAATGTGCACTTTTTTTTGACATGGAAGGTAGGATTCTTTTCTAAGAAAATGGCACTCTGACTGTCACAACAGATAGTAATTTTTCCTGCATCCAAACCAATATCAAAACAAAATCTCTTAAGCCAAATGGCTTCCTTACAAGCATGAGTTTTTTCCATGTACTTTTCTTCTATCGTGGATAAAGAAACTACAACTTTTCACTTACTCTTCCAATTGATAGCACCACCAAACATCATAAACACAACCATTGGTGGATATTTTGTCATCAATGTCACCTGCCCAATCTGAATCCACATACCCACAAATACTCACAAAATGTTGAGGTCTAGTAGGATGACCATGAAAACACAAGGAATACTTGGAAGTACCTCATAAATATTTGAACAGTCTCTTAACTGCATCCTAATGTACTCATCTAGGATTTTCCATAAAATGACTAAGGACTCCCACTACTTGAGCAATGTCTAGTCTCGTACACACCATAGCATACATCAAACTTCCAACAACACTTGCATATGGTACTATGGTCATGTCCTCCATCTCAATAGAATATTTTGGACAATCATTCACAAAAAAGCTTCATCTCCCACATCACATGAATAACTAATTGTCTACAATTTTCCATGTTGAATCTCTCCAACACTAAGTTCACATACTTGCTTAGCTTAACCAAAAATTTATGTTAGCTTTATCTCTTGTGATCTCCATTCCTAGAATTTACCTAGTTGTACCTAGGTCTTTCATCTCAAATTGTGTTGACAACTGAAACTTCAAATCTGAAATAATACTTTTACCATTCCCAACAAACAACATATCATCTACGTATCAAACAATAATGAGAATCCAACCATTATCATATTTATAATGCACACAATGGTTATATTTATATCTCTATAATACCAATGACTACACATAGTACATCAAAATTTTGGTGACACATTATAGGATATTGTTTCAAACCACAAAGAGAATTCTTCAATTTGCAAACCAATTTTTTTCCCTTTTTCAACAAAGTGCTCTGGCTGTGACATGTAAATATCTTCCTCCAAGTCACCATGAAGGAATGTTGTCTTCACATCCATCCATTCTCTTCTAAATTATACGTTGTTTCAAGTGGTAACAAGAACTATATAGATGTTGGCTTCACAACAACAGAGAATATCTCACCATAATCAATTCCCTTCACCTATGAAAACCCCTTAGAAACCAACTGTGCCTTATGCTTCTCAACACTGCCATTAGGACCACACTTTTTCTTGAACACCCATTTACAACCAACAGGTTTGAATCCAATAGGAAAAGGTTCCAAATCCCAAATCTTGTTTTTCTTTAATGCAGTCATCTCCTTGTCCATGGCTTTCATCTAAAAATTTCCATCACTCATACCCATAGCCTCTCTAACAGTCCTAGGCTCATCAGTTTTAGAAATCAAAGAAAAAATACAAGTAGAATCCAATAATGAATAACTTAACCTTTTTGTTTGTCTTCTAACTCATGCAGACCTCCTCAAAGGCTGAGGTTGAGGTTCTTCTTCTTTAGAACTTTTAGGGCTTCTTGATCTCTCCTCATCATCGGGTTCAACAAGATCATCTTTCATTGAAGTAGGTAGAATTTGAACTACCTTCTTTTGTTTCTCCTCTTTCTCTAGTTGTAGCTCAATAGTGGAAGGTTTCATCTCTCTAAAAATTACACTTCTATTGTAGAGAACCTTCTAAGATTTTGGATCCCAAAGCTTGTACCCTTTCACCTCGACACCATAGCCGATAAAGATACACTTAACTACCTTGTTTTCAAACTTTGACCTCTTCTCATCGGAACATAAGCATAAGCTTCGCAACCAAATACTCTAAGATGTCTCGTCAAAGGATTTTTACCATACCACACCTCCATGGGCATCTTTCCAACAACCATCGATGTAGGAGATCTATTGATCAAATAACATATAGTGGCTATTGCTTCATCCTAGAATTTTTTCTCAAGGCTAGAACCACTCAACATACTCCTATCCCTCTCCATCAACATCCTATTCATCCTCTCTGCAACTCCATTTTGTTGTAGAGTGTATGGATTTTTCTTATGTCTCTCAATCCCGTACTCTTTATAGAACTTTTCAAACTCTATGAAACAAAACTCACCACCATTGTCATCCCTCAAACACTTAATCTTTCTGGTAGTCATATTTTCTACCAAGGCCTTAAACTCCTTAAACTGACTGAAGACTTCAACTTTACTTCTAATAAAATAAACGAATGTCCTTCTACTATAATTATCTATGAAAGAAACAAAATATACATATTTTGATAATGAAGGAACATTCACAAGACAAAACACATCTGAATGAACATAGTCCAAAATCTTAGAAGACTTGTGAGAACTAGAGTAAAAAGAAACACAATGTTGTTTTCCATAAATACAATGTTCACAAAATTCGAACTCGAGATTACAATCATCAAGGCCTTCAACAAGGCTCTTATTTTTCAAGGTCTTAAGACCCTTCTCACCAAGATGACCAAGTTTTTGGTGCCATAACATTGTCTTTTCTGCATGAAGCTTCATTTCCATGGAATGAACACCCTTAGGTACCCAAAATGCATGACCATCATATGTAGTTGCAAAAAACTTCTCTACATGATCTGACGGCGAGGATGAAGAATCTAAAGGTCTCTTCTTCAATATGTAAGAAGAACTATTACATTAAATTTTGCATGCATCCAACTTGTACAAGGTGCCAACCTGAACACCCTTAGCCAACACCATAGCTCCTCTTGTCATCTTGCATCCTCCACTAGAGAAAAAAACTTGCACTCCAAAATCATTCAGTTTACTCACCAAAATCAGGTTTTGTGCCAAACCTGGGATATGCAAGACACCATCAATCCCCTTCACTCTTCCATCAAGAAATTGTTTTTACTCTTCCATGGAAAATTATTTTCAAGTGAGATTCGTCACCTAGATACACCTTACCACCATCATTCTCTGTGAGAAATCATGTGGAAAGAAGCACCTGAGTCTATCAACCACAAATCTTCTGAGGCATGGGTTACCAAGGCTGAAACAAATAATTTTGCTTCATCTTGAGAAGATTTGTCAAATTCAAAATCGGAGAAAGACTTTTTTTTCTTGTTCTCCTTCTTGTAGTATTTTTAAAAATGATTGGTTTTTCCATAATTCCAACATTTTTCCTTGGACTTCTTAGAATACTTTGAATTTTATTTCTTTGATTTCTTCTTTCCTTTCTCCTTTGGTCGACCATGAACAATAAGGACCTCCTTGGCCATCTTGGAAGAATTTATCTGCATATGTTCAGATAACAACAAAGCAACTACCTCATCCATGTTGAAAGTGGTTGTTGTGCTTCCAATTGCCATCACAAGGTGATCCCATGAATCTAGAAAAGAACACAATAGGAGCATGCAATGGTCTTGTTCATAAATCTTGTCTTCAATGGAATCCAATCGAGAAATCAACATGTTAAAGGTATTTAGGTGGTCTGCCACGGATCCTCCAACTTCCATCATAAGAGAATACATCTTCCTTCTCAAGAATAGATTTTTTACCAGGGATTTAGCTTGATAAACATCTCCAAGCTTCTTCTAGAAAGAAGCAAAGGTATTCACTACATGAACATTTAAGATAACAAAATCAGCCAAACAAAGTCTAATTAGACCCTTGGTTTTTTGATCCATGAGATCCCAATCTTCTTGTTTCATGCACATTGTCCTAGTTTTGGAAACAACAAACCATAGATATCTTCCATCTTGAGATTCCAAAGCTCAAAGTTACCATCATTAAAATTCTACATCTCAATCCTCCCAAATGTTCCTATCATCTCTTAACACCTTCTACAATTACATTAAGATATCACATAGAAAAGATAAGATAGAACAACAAGTACACATAAACTAATAATACTAGATATATGTGGGGAAGTCCCTTTTGGGTAAAAAACCCCATCCTCCAAAAGCACACTACTTCTATATTACTTCAAATAAGGATTATAATGCAACTTCAAGTACAAATATTCTTCAACAAGTGTTTTGAAACAAACACCTATTTTGGAGTGAATTCGGTAGCACTTCATTACCTGCAAACAAACTATTAATTCTACACTGCAAGGCATGAAATATACAAAGAGATAAAATAAAAGAGAAGCATCTAGAAGAGGATGGGCATCCAAATTCGCATGGTACAATATCCCATTTTATATTCATGTATTTGGACACATGTACAATATTCCCTTACACCTCTTACAACCGTCATAAGATTTCATTCTTCCTCCTCAAGCTTGGGAACCCAAAATATTCTAATAATAGCTTATGAGATATACCTTACAACTATCATAGATTCTATCATAAAATCTTCCATAAAATCTACCATACTAACAACACTTATAGTTGTAAGAGAATTTGTCATAAATGACTTAAAATATCTGATTCTCTTACACCTTATCATAACCCAACTTGGGAACCAAATTTATCCATGCATAAAGATGCCTTGTGACACATCATAGAATCTTTCATAAGTCAAAGATTCCAAAGTGGGACTCCTACTTCCACTTGGGATGATGATATGTCATCCAGTCACCTTCGACAGGGATGCCACATAGTTAGTGGGTCCCAATTTATGGCATGGCATTGTAGGAAAACAAATAATACAAATAAATACAAGAATACATCAAATTAATCACATTAGGGATATAAGATTGAGACACCTTAATCCCAACACTAATATGGTTCACAAAATTAACATTCAATCTTCCAAACCTTGGCATAAAGATTGTAAATGAGGTCCAAACATTGTCTTATATAATTACAAATCATAGCTTGGATACAACTGGATTTATCCACATTTATCCATGGTGCCTAGTTAAAACAAGACATGGAATTTGTATTCTTATATAATTACAAATCATAGCTTGGATACCATTGGATTTATCCACATTTGTAGTCATCGATCTCAATTTGGCAACACAAATTTTTCACTATTTGGTCTACAATCCCATAGCCTAAATTAGATCACTTTTCATGGTGTATTATTTGTATTATTTCCCAAGGCTTGTCGATGAGGTCACAATTATTTCATATGGGAATTTTATTCCCTTTTTTTCATTATGTGGGTATTTGGAGTCTTTCAAGCACCTCTTCTAGGTTTTCTCTCAATCCTAGTAGCTTTGAAATTAGATTCATCATTTCTTTCAACCTTTATGGCCATATCCTTTTTCCTATCATATGGTTATTTTGTGGGATTGGCCTCATTCCCCATAAATTTAATCAAATGTGGTATTCTTTCAAGGTGGAGATTCTTTTCAACACATGTAAAGATAGAATTTTTTTAATTTTCACTCATTGATCTATTGACCAAAATGTTTCTCTTTATTCTAAAGAAATTATTTGATCTAATGTGTTACTATAGATCCAAGTGCAAGCCAACAAGGTTTCCTTGGAGGTGTCTCACCTTCAAGAATCACTCGACCACTAGGGAAATACCCCTTACAACATGGCTAGATTTACTCTATCACCTTCCTCATCCCAAAGCTACTTGCCTACTCATAGGTGTCAGAGAGGTAGGAGTCTCTCTGCTCATAGAAATCAAGATTCTTAGCCACAGGATTCTCCCTCAACTGGTCAATAGGATCATGGTCATAGGAGTGTGTTTTGGACTATTCAATAGTGGTTGACCTCTCCACCCCCTTGGGATGTTTTTTTGAGCGGCCTTCTAGTGGAATTTTGGGGTGGTCCTCTAGTGGAGCTCTTGGGTGGCCTTCTAATTACGATTCCATCTAGGTTGACTCCAAAGCATTTTCTTAATTTGCATTGGACATTTATATGGATTGTGATGATAAAGATAAAGAAAAATGATGAGGGATGGGACCCTCTTGACATCACTATGAACCCTGCTAATGTATGGGGTAATTAAAGTGACCAAGACCCCTCGCCTCCCCCTTTAACTATTGCTCTTGCTTCTTAGAAGTCATTTAGGTTATGTTTTTTTATACAATTTTTAGCCCCATTTGGACTATTGGATGTGATTTTATATCCATCCACCTTTTTTTAATATGTGTATTATTATTTCTTTATAAATGATAATGGTGACACCTATTTATCAAAAAAAATAGGCCCATTAATGACATCTAATGTTGGACCTAATGATAGGTGAACCCCTTGATTAGAATGATAAGGATACCTAAATGATGCAATTGTAAGAGGGACTAGGGAATAAGAGTTTAGATGTACATCAATTGTGTTTTCATTTAGTATGTTAGCATTATGTTCTATAGAAGTATAAAGTTGTGTTTTTTGGGGATGAGATGCAAGGATGCTATGACGTGAGGAGATTAAAAGGTCTATGGTTATCCATATAGGTAGAGTGGTGGGATATCAAGGGTTAGGATTTAGATATACACAATATTGGAGAGAGTGATGATTGATATTTCGAGATGCTCAATTATAGAGGGAGCAAGGACTAGGCTTTGAACATACCAAATATAGGATGAAGTGAGGATTGAGATTTAGGAATACTTGATAGAAGAGGGAATTATGGTTATATTTTAGATATATATTATTCTATATGGAGTGGGGTATGGTTTCAAAGATTCCTAATATAGGAGGGAGTGGAGATTGGGAGTTGTCAATACCCAATGTAGCAAAGAATAGGGATCAATAAATTAAAATATCAAGTGTATGGAGAAGAAAGAGTGAATAGGGAAGAAAAGGTTCATGCGTTCATATACAATAAGGAGGTGGAGTACATGGATTGTTTTTTTGACATATATAATATCAAATAGGATTGAGGATCAAGGATAACAAGGAAATGGTACCAAGGTAACAAAAAATATTAGAAATTTGAAAATGGAAAAGGATTAAGAAATGAGTGTTGGGAATGAAGGAAGGACTAATATTATGAGAAAGACTAAAATACTACCCAATATCGGAAAGTGATCGATACATGCTCATACTCAAGAATTTGGGACATTATATATCACATGGAAAAATAGGAAAATTGTGATCCAAATACTAGTTCAAAACATCCACACAAGAATATTAAAAATGTGGTAACTCAAAAAAGAAATTAATTTCTTCTATTTTCCCTTAGTCAAAAAAATTTCACCTCTAATTGAACTATAACTAATATATAAATAAAATATATAAGATTATCTCTATTCCTTGCTTTCTTTCAAAACTTCACTTATTTCTTAACTAGAGAAACATTATCAAGTGCAAGGATTTTCTCATGTGAATCAAAACTAGAAATATTATCATGACTAATATTCTTAAATTACAACATTGCTCATACCAATCTCAAGAAAATATTGAGGTTTATTATCCTTATGAATGAAAATATCATCACACATACTAAAAACACATCCTTAGTTCCAATTCACATCTATCTCATTAGAAAATATATTATAAATTTGAGGTATAACAAGAATAAAACTAATATCACATCAATTAGTTTCAACACTTGCATTCTCTCCTTAGCAAGATTTTCCTTAATCTTGCACACTCGGGTAGCTAAAAATTCACATTCCATGACTAGTAATTAAATATTTTGTTCTCATATCATGATAAACACTAATGTATACATTTTTTTCCTAAATTATATCTTCAATATTGTAATCTCAATTAGTCATTTCATCATATAAGAAAATTGGCCCATCTACCTCCATCTAAACACTTGTTTCCATAAGAGTAGTAGTAAATTCATCCTTAAATATTGAGACTTGAAACTAAAAAGTAGATTCAAATTTTACTTTTTATTTTCATCATAACTACCAAGGTATGTAAGAACATCCATCATTTCCTCCTTTAATATGTTTTTATAACATCTTCATGAACATACTTGTGATAAGGTGCACCCTCAAACTAAGCACATTTGAATAAATGTATCAACCATTTCACAATGAAATATCTCATTAGAAACATATATGTATCCTTCATTTATTCTAGAAGTATATTCAACTCGTAGATCTTGTAAAATGTCTTGGATTTAAACTTTTTAGTAAATATATTCACCTTAGGCTCAAAAGCATTGAAGAAAATGGATAGGAAATAATATTCATTTAGTTTACTCTCTTAATAATGTATTAAACATTTACAAACCTATTATTAAAACATAAGAGTGATTCATCTTCTTAGACTCTTAATATTATATATCTCTTTGACAAGCTAGATGTGATCCATGTTGCAAGTAAATTACTCATTGAAGGAAGGTCATCCCAAGAAGAAAAAGAGTGGTTCAAGAAACCACTTAATCACTTAGTTACAAACCTAGTTAGATAATAATAAAAATTCACATCCATATATCTTCTTGGTCAATTTCAAATTGCTCTGGTATATTAGCAAATATTTGAACATGCTTCTTGTGTTAAAATATATCACACATCAAACATAGGTGACTTATTTTACACTTCTCATATAAAGGCTTCAAGTTATTTTTCACTTATAGAAAGAGACAATTTGGGATTTTAATTTTTAGATTTTACTTTAGATTGTATAAAAAACTCAAGCCTTATAATTTCCTTTTGTTGTCTTCTAATTTAACTTTTTTTTCTTATTAATGTAATCTTTTAATTGCTCATATTGAGATAAATGAAAAGGTGCAGAAATTCTTTCTATACTAATATTTGAATGTATATAAAAATAAAATATCTTTATGATTGTCAAAATAAGAGATCATAGGGGTGGAGGTCGTCCTAGTTCGATTGGCTAAAGCAACATGTTGTAGAAAAGAGGTCACGAGTTCTAGTCTCCCCTCCATCCTCGTGGTATCTGAGGGCATGTCACGCCAGCATCACTAGTCATGTGAGAAAGTTTACCAAGTGCATTCTAGTTTATAGGGGGCCACCTGATTCCTACAGTCTAAAAAAAAAAGAGACCATAAAAATTATATCACAATAAAATGTTTACATAGGGAGAACACTTTGGGAGAAAAAACCCATAATTTAAAGCATGATCATTATACTATTCAGCAATAATAGTTATAATGTAATATCTAAGTTATGCCTTTATAGGATTATCACCAACATTTAAAATTGTAACTATTCTTAACGTGATCCATATCAAAGCACCAATAAAAGAAAAATATCAAACCATAATTTAAGAGTGGTTCTCCAAAACCATGGGATAAAATAATGACCAAAATTAGGTTTCATATTTATACCAAGTTCTAATACCCAAAGCTATTTATAGAATGTGCTTTTACAACTACTATAGCTTGTCATATAATTTTCCATGCATAACTCCCCAATTTAGGTACCATATTTTGGCTTATTAAAGTCATTCAAAGATCTCTTTAAATTTTTCACAATTCTAGTAAATATTCCAATATAATCCCCCTCTTAAATACTCATGCACATCGTAAGATTTTATCACAAGTAACTCTCAAATTATAATGTCATAATATGCTCTTATATATCATGATAAAATTAGATTATATTATAAAATCTTACATGCTTCCTAAAATTTCCAACACATGAAAAATAGTATGGTCATTATTTATAATAATATATGTTAAAGTTACTCACCACACTAGTTACAAATAGGGTGTCTGCACATGCCTGATATATAAAATTGCATGACGATGATGATGATTTTGATAGAATAGTTCTACTTTGTGTTGGCCAATGCATAATGTTTTTATGTATGATATCTTAGTTAATGTTGCACTTGGTACTATAAACAATATAGTTTATCATCAAGATGCTCAATAGCCAAAGTTTTCATTGTGTACGATTGTGGAACTTGATAATTATACAAGTGTGTCATGCAACATTAATAACTCAAAGTTTGTCCCTATCCCATGTATTGCAAGAGGCAATAGTACACAAATCCTTGTCAAAATGGTATGATATTTAACCATATGCAAGTCACAAGACTAATGTTAAAAAAATCCATAATAGATATTAGTGATTTAAGAAGGGCTAGTTTGACACTCATTGTTATATGTCAAGTTGAATCTCTTCAAACATTGAGAACATCACCACCATGATCATTTGAATAATACTTTAAGATAGAAAATGTGACACCCCTCTGATTTGTTATGTTTTCTTGACAGCTCAGATACTTTGTTGGATTATATTTATGATTATGGTTATTCTATCGCTGACAGTGGAGCGATGATAGATTATATTGATGTGATGAAACATTATATGCATGATGATTATGTTAATATGCTTTATGTTTGCATAGATGCTTAGTTGTGATGGCATTGCTATATTTGTTTATCGTAGTTTAATGGATATATTATCTCGTCAGTTGATGTGACATTGTATTGGTGAAGAGAACGGTATTGCATCACTCGCTTGTGAGTGCCTTGTGATTTTCGTGATTCTCTCTTCACGGTGTGTATGAATTACTATATGTATACATGTGCGACATTTGCTTGTTTACAGGTCTGTAGGTACAGGACATTAGCTTCACTTGGTTTCACAGGTCTGAGCATGTCCACTACTCAACAGTAATATTGGGAGATAGTAATGGGCTACCTAGTCATACTTTTACCCTAGTACAGTGTGTCATCAGTTTGAGTTTGGTCTTAGTTTTAATCATTGTTGTTCCGGGTATTTTATTATTGTGCAAATTTGATTTGGTAGATTAAATGTGTATTTAATTTAAATATTTAATTAAATGAATTATTGTTGTGAATGCTTTAGAATAAATAAATTTATTAATTAATTTAATTTGGTTATGTTGTTGAGTAAATTTTATTATTAAAAATAAACGGTAATTAAATAAATAAGAATATTTAAATTGGTTGCAATCAGTAAATTGTATTATTATATTTAAATGCATGTGAATGGGAAAATATCTGAGTTGTTGAGGGAAAAGATATTTTGTTGAAATAACTCTGAGTTAGGAATTTGTTATCTATCTGTTGAAAATTCATTCTCAGTAGAGATATTAGGAATTGGTGAGGAAACTGTGGATCTCTCTCAAGATTTATTTTAGAATTTTACTATAGAATTCTTGGCTGTGTATTGTGTTTTATTGGAAAGAGGCAAATTTACTAGAGGAAGTTTTGGTTACATTGGCAATTTGAAGTTACAGAGAAGCTCAGCAACAATTCTCGAGGCAAACGTTCTTCTGGAATAGACAATAGTTCTTCTGGAACAAGTTTTTTTACTGTTTTAGTGAATTTTGAATTGAAAAGTTGTTTATATTACTGTAATGCAATTTGGAAAAGTTTAGGAAAATAATTTTCAATACTGTAGAGGCTCTTGTGTTTTTCTGTTTAAAAGATTGCCTGAAAGAGGAACCTCTGTAGAAAACAATTAAAATTCTTTGTGTTATTGTTCATTTGAAATAAATTGATGCAAAAGAAATTTAGATCTCTGTGGAAAAATTTCCATTCTGTTTGTTTCCCTATTCTTTTTGGTTATATGAGGAAAAATGAAATTTATAGCTTTATGTAGAAAAAATTTCCTCTGTGAAATATTATTGCTCAACTTAAACCTGTGATTGAATTAATTGTATATAAGAATATATATATATACATATATATTACAATATATATGCATACATATATATTTATATATCTTATATTAATATTGTTGTTCCTTTTTTAATAGCACTGTGAATTTATTGAGAGACGAATTCGAAATCGTCGTACAGCAAAATTTCGTCACCGTAGGTTTTTATTTGTTTAAAAAAAATTAATTAAAATTTTTGATAGTGAATGGGGGCTGGGGGTTTGGAAACCCCAGCTGCACCCATGTTGGGGTGTGTTGTTGTGTGCAACACTCCCCACATCCGCGTGGGGGGAAGCGTTGCCCACAGGCAGTGAACCCTGTGTGGGGAGTCTGCGACCAAGGCAGCGCCTGGGTGCATGTGTATGTGGTGGTTGTTTTGTTTGCTGGGAATTTTGAATTATTACGAATTTTATATATAATATATATTTATTATATATAATATATATTTATAATATATGTGTTTAAGTTAAATGTATTCAATATTATTTATAAGTAATATGTTTATTATATTTGCATATATACATGTATATATATATATATATATATTTATATATATATATAATTATGTTGGATCTCAGTTGTGATCATATAGTTTGTCCTTGATGTCAAAATCCCTTTCAGTTGGTTCTCTTTGGTGATCAGTCTCTGTTTGGATCCTTATGATTTATATTGGCACTTCAGAATGTTATTTGTTATGATTCTAATTGATGATGTTGAGACATCTTTGACTGACAGAGTTTGAAAGATGGTTTCTTTGTCAGAATGGTTCTCCTTGCATATCACAGGCCTTGGTTGTTTCTCTCTCAAACATACTCATATTGGAGTGAACATGGCAGAGTCTCCTTGATCCACTTTGAAATGTCTGAGTTGCCTATCGACAAGACATTTCAGTTGTCATGGCGATTGAATTTAACATACAGGTTGCTTTTGGCGTAACATTAGCGTTGTCTTGGTGACCAGCTCAAGAAAGGTTATTTCGGCAAGACTTGCCTCTGGTTTCGGTGACAGAAAAGTGCTCTATCAGCATAAGTTAAATCTATCGGTATGTGGTCTCAGCGATTTTGGTTTGTTACACCGACCGGCACAGGAAAGAATCATATTGGCATAAGTTATCCCATCGGTATGATTTCACAGCAAGATTGCAATGTTACACCGACCGATGGTGAATGGAATTTTATCGGCAAGAGCTTAAGGTTTTGGTATAATGTCGTAGCGAATTCAAGTGTGTCTCACCGACCGTATTCATATAAAGACTTATCGGTAAAGCTAATGGCTATCGATGTAATGTCTTGGCAAATACGATTTGTTACACCGACCGAAAACATAAAGGTAATCTCTTCGGTAAGAGCTAGGGTTTTCGGTGAGAGGTCTCGGCAAGTGACCTTCGGTCTCGCCGATGAAACATAAAGAGACTTCATCGGCATAAGATCTGGATTGTCTCAGCAACATCAGATGAATGGATAAAACATTTTGGTAAGACTCATGAGTTTCATTGTAGAGTCTCAGCGAACCCGTCAAGTCTTGGCGACTAAGTCTAATGAGGGGCTTTCAGTGAAAGGTTTTTCTTGTCTCAGCGACATACAAGTGGATGAAGACTTTCGGAAAGACATGGTGTGCTCTACAAGAGGTCTCCCCAACTTTGATATGTCTCACTGATGGAATTCAAAAGGACTTTATCAGTGTGAGATTTGTTCTCTCTTGGCAATCTGAGATGAATTCGGGGTGTTTCGGTATAACAAAGATATCTATATGAGGTCTCCCCGAAAGCGTTATGTCATGGCGACAGGAATGAAAACATGAGCTTTTGGTAAGACACAGGATGCTCTTTGAGATGTCACCCCGACTACACATTGCCTTGGCAAAGGCGGATGAAGGACACATCTTGGTGTAAGTGTGCACTTGTCTTGGCGACTTGGAAATGATAAAGACTTTCGATATGATTCAAGCTTTTTAAGAGAGGTCTCCCCAATGACGGTAAATCTATAGCGACAAATACAAGTTAGAAGGTGCGTCAGCAAGAAAAATGATATGTTATGGCGACAATGTGTATCAAGTGACCTTCGATGAAACATATTGTTGGTGGTATGAGTTCTCCCCGACTCTGTTGTGTCACAACGACAAACAAAAGGATGTATCGGCGAGAGAACCATTATGTTACAGCAACTTATAAATAATAAATTCTTTTGGTGAAACACAACGAAATCTACAAAGCGTCTCCCCGACAATAGGATGTCACAGCGACAAATAGAAGGATGCATTCGGTGAGAAAATCTTTAGGCTACAGCGACAACGAATGAACAATAATCTAAGGAAGCCTATCGATGAGACATGATGTATTCGTTGTGTTCTTCCTGACTCTAATGGCTCTTGGTGAAAGCGATATCTAAAGGGATTGTTTGGCGATTTAATTGCCTTCGGCAGAACTATGTGGTTGTCTCAGCAAATAGTTACGAAGGCTCAAAACTCTGTGGTCGTCATAATGGATTGGCATCAAATCTCAGAACGGTTACATAATAGGATATTCATCGAGTTTGTTTTTGAGTTGTTGCATTTTTTATTTAATGATTTTTTCTAAGTATAGTTGCATTGCAGACTTCTTTGGTTGGTATCGAATCTCTAGAAAATATTCTCTAAGATTTCAGAGGATATGATTTTCTGTTTGTGGGCTGTCATGACTTTGATGAAAATCTTTCAGTTACAATTTGAAGTCTCCTAATTCAGCGCAAAAATTAAAAGCTTTCTGGATATGCATTACTCTGATTTTTACCATCATCTACAGATCATCATTATTCAACTTCATATTCTAAAAATAGCAAGAGAGTTTGAGAATCTGGTGAAAAATGCTTGTTGAAGATTTCTTCGTAACTGACACACTTGGAATGTATATAAAAACCAATGTTGAAAATAGTGAAGTAGTTGTTGGCCTGTAATTCTGAGAGATAGTTAATCTGGTCGTAATCAAGAGAGGGAACTAGATGTAATACTGGGACATTGCTACTAGAGTATTAGAAGTAGAGTGTTATGAACTTAACTGTAAACAGAGAGATCCTCTAATATATTTTTATTGTAATTTTGTAATCTGAGTAAGGGGTTGGTACTCCTTAAGATTGGTGTCTCTAAATAAGGGGTTGGTACTCCTTGAGATTGGTGTCTCTAAATGAGGGGTTGGTGCTCCTTGAGTTGGTGCTCAGAAATTTAGCCTATAAGGCATTGTTAACAGTGGTTTTGAAGTTTAAGCCAGTAAGGCAGTTTAGGAGTGGTTTTTCTACCCTAGGAGGGTTTTCCACTCGGCAAATCTTTTGTATCTTGGTTCTTCTGTGTGCTCTCTACTTTTCTGTGTTGTTGTTGTTTCTGTTCACTGTTGGGTTTATTACTTTTCTCAATTCTGTTTATGAATGATTACATTCAACTCATGAATGCATTAATCAGAATAATATTGAGATCAAATCTGAGCTATGTTTTGAATATGTGAAATTTGGTCAAATCTGTTAAGACACTGATTCACCCCCCCCCTCTCAGTGTCATTTTAACTCCAACAATTGGTATCAGAGCGTAGGGTCCTCTGATAGGTCTAAACCACCTAGGATTGTTCCTGGTTTCTTGGAGTACTTTGGTTAATATGGGAAAGAACAGAAGGAATAAGGGAAAAAGATGTTCTCAGCAAAATGCTATTCATCATGCTCAACCTGAATCTAGTATAAGGATTAAAGAGGAAGAATCCATAAACAGTAGCTCTGAAATGGTAGAATATCCTAGATTTGGAACTCCTCAATTCGAAGGAACAAAATTTATTATATGGAAACATAGGATGGAAACATACTTACATTCTTTAGGATCTGAAGTGTGGGAAGCAGTAGAAAAGGGTTGTACTACATCTGCAACATCTCCTTCCACTCTTGAGAAGATGAAAGCTCTTGAATTCAATACCAGAGCTATAAATGCTATTCTTAATAACTTGCCAAATAAACTCATTACAAAAGTCATTCATTACAGCAGTGCTAAGGAATTTTGGGACAAGTTGATTGAAATGAATCAGAATAGTGAGTTACAAGAGGAGATATCTTTTGATACTAAAATAAGTTGTGAATCATCTGAGAGTGAAGGTGTAAACCTTTATAATTTTGAAAAGAAGTCCAGGGAGATCATTAATGAATATTTAGATGATCAAGAAATTTGTGTAAATGTAGATAAATCTTTGAATGAAGTTAACTCTGAACTGGAATATGATGAACCAGAAAGTGAGGTTGATTTGGAAGGTGAACTCCTATGCGCCTTAGATACTATTAAGCAACTTAGAAAAGAAAACCAGTTTTTAACAAGACAACTTCAGCAAAAAGAGAGTTTGGAAGTCAAGTTAAAAGACAAGGATGAATTGAGTAATAAACTAGAAAATGAGATTGATTCTTTAAAGAAATTTTTAGATAATGATTCCCTGTTAAAAGAACTAATTCTTAAGGACGATATGATTATAAGTCAAAAAATTGAAATTGAAGAATATAAGAGGATTGCAGATGTTGTGAGTTCTGATTTGGAGATTAAAAAGATTGTTTGTCTAAAACTTGAAGAAGAAGTAGTTGCTTTAAGAAAAGAGCTTGAATGTATCAATGCTCAATCTAGTAAAATTCAAAAATTTGATCATAGTACTAATATATTGAATGAGATGTTGGGCAGGCAAAAGCATTCTAAAGATCCTACAGGAGTTGGATAAGAGGTTGGACAAAGCTCTGCAGACAAATCTAAACATGAAACAGTGTTTACTACTTCAGATGGAAAGAAGTTTGCAGCCAAACAAACACCAAGAATGAAGGTTGATCTTGGTTACAGTATTGTTGCATCAAAGGATAACATTGACACTAGAAGACAATCTAAAGGTATTCATTGAGAAAGGAAAAATGTCTTCAAATCTTCAAATCCTTGGCATGATCATTCTTTTAGGTATAATCATTCTTTCCAAGGATATTGTTATGTTTGTAATGACTATGGTCATAAGGCAATTGATTGCATAAGATGGTCAAATAAGAATCATTCTAATCTCCCTAGAAATAAGGATGTGGTGTGTTACAACTGTAACAATTTTGGTCACTTGAGAAGAGACTGTAGAATAAATATAAGTGAGGATAATGTAGGGAACAATGCTAGAAAAGTCTGTAGGAAGTCCTCTATTTCTTAGAATAATCACAAAGTCATTTGTTTCAGATGTAACAACATTAGACATAAAGTACAGCAATGCAGATTCAATAGAAAGACAGGTACTTCAAGCAATCAAGTGAAAAAGTCTTCATTGGTGTGGAGAAGAAAGAGCAATCAAGATGACAAGAAGAGCAATAAAGATGCTTATGAGAAAACCCCTTGTGCACTCCTTGCACAAGTGTTGCCTTCCAGGTCTTGAGAAGAAGCAAAGACTTAGGGGGAGTCTATTATGGTAGTATATTTTACCCCTATGGAGTCTAGAATGAGGTATGGCATCTTGCATTTACTTTTGGAGGTATAAGATGTTAAGAAATGTTTTTGTTTGGTCTAATGGTTGACAGTTTTCAGAAGTTTTTGGAATGACAGTGCACTTTGTTTTTAAATGAACCCTTTGGTTGCTTGGGTCTTGGAAATAATGGTATGTCCTTATGACATCTTTGAGCGATGTGGAGATATATAGGTGAGTTCCTCAACATATTAAAGTTAAGAAAGCCTTTGTTTTTGAAGTGAGTGAAGTTGTGCTGTTATAGAATGATACTCTATCTTGCATTGGTGATGAGAAGTTAAACAATATGTCTGCTGCACTATTTCTCTAATTGCAGCCAGTTCTTATGGTACTTAGTTGGCTTCTCAGTTGTGTTTTTTGGCATTGCACATTCTTCTGCTCTATCCTTTGTCATTGAGGCAAAAAGCGGTGAGTCATTTGTGTTTTTCCATCAAGGACAAAGGGGGAGTTTGTTGGATCTCAGTTGTGATCATATAGTTTGTCCTTGATGTCAAAATCCCTTTCAGTTGGTTCTCTTTGATGATCAGTCTCAGTTTGGATCTTTATGATTTATTATGGCATTTCTTTGATGTCTCTTGGCTATTACAGAAAGCTAGTTGTTATGGTTCAATTTCATGGTGATGAATTTTCTGGTTCATGTTATGAATGCTACATCTTTGACTGACAGAGTTTGAAAGATGGTTTCTTTGTCAGGATGGTTCTCCTTGCACATCACTGGTTTTGGATGTTTCTCTTTCAGGCTTATTCATATCGGAGTGAAAATGGCAGAGTCTCCTCGATCCACTTTGAAATGTCTGAGTTGCCTATCGACAAGACATTTTAGTTGTCATGGCAATTGAATTTAACATACAAGTTGCTTTCGACGTAACATTAGCGTTGTCTTGGCGATCGGCTCAAGAAAGGTTATTTCGGCAAGACTTGCCTCTGGTTTCAGTGATAGAAAAGTGTTCTCTATCGGCATAAGTTAAATTTTTCGGTATGTGGTCTCAGCAATTTTGGTTTGTTACACCGACTGGCATAGGAAAGAATCATATCGGCATAAGTTATCCCATCGGTATGATGTCACAGCAAGATTGCAATGTTACACTGACCGATGGTGAATGGAAGTCTATCGGCAAGAGCTTAAGGTTTCGGTATAATGTCGTAGCAAATTCAAGTGTGTCTCACTGACCGTATTCATATGAAGACTTATCGGTAAAGCTAGTGGCTATTGATGTAATGTCCTAGCAAATACGATTTATTACACCGACTGAAAACATAAAGGTAATCTCTTCGGTAAGAGCTAAGGTTTTCGGCGAGAGGTCTCGGCAAGTGACCTTCGGTCTCACCAATGAAACATAAAGAGACCTCATCAGCATAAGATCTGGATTGTCTCAGCGACATCAGATGAATGGATAAAACATTTTGGTAAGACTCATGAGTTTCATTGTAGAGTCTCAGCGAACCTATCAAGTCTTGGTGACTAAGTCTAATGAGGGGCTTTCGGTGAAAGGTTTTTCTTGTCTCAGTGACACACAAGTGGATGAAGACTTTTGGAAAGACATGGTGTGCTCTACAAGAGGTCTCCCTGACTTTGATATGTCTCACTAATGGAATTCAAAAGGACTTTATCGGTGTGAGATTTGTTCTCTCTTGGTGATCTAAGGTGAATTCAGGGTGTTTCGGTATAATGAAGATATCTATATGAGGTCTCCTCGAAACCGTTATGTCATGGCAACAGGAATGAAAATGTGAGCTTTCGGTAAGACATAGGATACTCTATGAGATGTCACCCCGATGACACATTGTCTTGGCGAAGGCAGATGAAGGACACATCTCGGTGTAAGTGTGCTCTTGTCTTGGTGACTTGGAAATGATAAAGACTTTCAATATGATTCAAGCTTTCTAAGAGAGGTCTCCCCAATGACGGTAAGCTATAGTGACAAATACAAGTTAGAAGGTGCGTCGGCAAGAAAAACGATATGTTATGGTGACACTGTGTATCAAGTGACCTTCGATGAAACATATTGTTGGCGGTATGAGTTCTCCCCGACTCTGTTGTGTCACAGCGACAAACAGAAGGATGTATCGATGAGAGAACAATTATGTTACAGTGACTTATAAATGATAAAGTCTTTCGGTGAAACATAGCAAAATCTACAAAGCTGATCTCCAAACTGACGAGAATATCCGCGGTAATGAGATAAAAGGATGCGATGGTGAGAAAATATTTGGAAGCTTCTGACGTACGAATGAACAATAATCTAAGGAAGCCTATCGATGAGACATGATGTATTCGTTATGTGTTCTTCCCGACTCTGATGGCTCTTGGCGAAAGCAATATCTAAAGGGATTGTTTGGCGATTTAATTACCTTCGGCAGAACTATGTGGTTGTCTCAGCGAATAGTTACAAAGGCTCAAAACTCTGTGGTCATCATAATGGATTGGCATCAAATCTCAGAACGGTTACATAACAGGATATTCATCGAGTTTCTTTTTGAGCTATTGCGTTTTTGGTTTAATGAATTTTTCTAAGTATAGTTGCATGCAGACTTCTTTGGTTGGTATCAAATCTCTGGAAAATATTCTCTGAGAGGATATGATTTTCTATTTGTGGGTTGTCATGACTTTGATGAAAATCTTTCAGTTACAATTTGAAGTCTCCTGATTCAGCGCAGAAATTAAAAGCTCTATGGATAGGCGTTTCTCTGATTTTTACCATAATCTACAGATCATTATGAATCAGCTTTATATTCAAAAATCAGTAAGAGAGTTTGAGAATTTGGTGAAAAACGCTTGTTGAAGATCTCTTCGTAACTGACACACTTGGAATGTATATAAAAACCAATGTTGAAAATAGTGAAGTAGTTGTTGGCCTGTAATTCTAAGAGATAGTTAATTTGGTTGTAATCAAGAGAGGGAACTAGATGTAATACTGGGACATTGCTACTAGAGTGTTAGAAGCAGAGTGTTATGAACTTAACTATAAACAGAGAGATCCTCTGATATATTTTTATTGTAATTCTGTAATCTAAGTAATGGGTTGGTACTCCTTGAGATTGGTGTCTCTAAATAAGGGGTTGGTACTCCTTGAGATTGGTGTCTCTAAATGAGGGGTTGGTGCTCCTTGAGTTGGTGCTCAGAAATTTAGCCTATAAGGCATTGTTAACAGTGGTTTTGAAGATTAAGCCAGTAAGGCAGTTTAGGAGTGGTTTTTCTACCCCAGGAGGGTTTTCCACTCGACAAATCTTTTGTATCTTGGTTCTTCTGTGTGCTCTCTACTTTTCTGTGTTGTTGTTGTTTCTGTTCACTGTTGGGTTTATTACTTTTCTCAATTCTGTTTATGAATGATTACATTCAACTCATGAATGCATTAATCAGAATAATATTGAGATCAAATCTGAGCTATGTTTTGAATATGTGAAAATTGGTCAAATATGTTAAGACACTGATTCACCCCCCCTCTCAGTGTCATTTTAACTCCAACAATTGGTATCAGAGCGTAGGGTCCTCTGATAGGTCTAAACCACCTAGGATTGTTCCTGGTTTCTTGGAGTACTTTGGTTAATATGGGAAAGAACAGAAGGAATAAGGGAAAAAGATGTTCTCAGCAAAATGCTATTCATCATGCTCAACCTGAATCTAGTATAAGGATTAAAGAGGAAGAATCCATAAACAGTAGCTCTGAAATGGTAGAATATCCTAGATTTGGAACTCCTCAATTCGAAGGAACAAACTTTATTATATGGAAACATAGGATGGAAACATACTTACATTCTTTAGGATCTGAAGTGTGGGAAGCAGTAGAAAAGGGTTGTACTACATCTGCAACATCTCCTTCCACTCTTGAGGAGATGAAAGCTCTTGAATTCAATACCAGAGCTATAAATGCTATTCTTAATAACTTGCCAAATAAACTCATTACAAAAGTCATTCATTACAGCAGTGCTAAGGAAGTTTGGGACAAGTTGATTGAAATGAATCAGAATAGTGAGTTACAAGAGGAGATATCTTTTGATACTAAAATAAGTTGTGAATCATCTGAGAGTGAAGAAGGTGTAAACCTTTATAATTTTGAAAAGAAGTCCAGGGAGATCATTAATGAATATTTAGATGATCAAGAAATTTGTGTAAATGTAGATAAATCTTTGAATGAAGTTAACTCTGAACTGGAATATGATGAACCAGAAAGTGAGGTTGATTTGGAAGGTGAACTCCTATGTGCCTTAGATACTATTAAGCAACTTAGAAAAGAAAACCAGTTTTTAACAAGACAACTTCAGCAAAAAGAGAGTTTGGAAGTCAAGTTAAAAGACAAGGATGAATTGAGTAATAAACTAGAAAATGAGATTGATTCTTTAAAGAAATTTTTAGATAATGATTCCTTGTTAAAAGAACTAACTCTTAAGGACGATATGATTATAAGTCAAAAAATTGAAATTGAAGAATATAAGAGGATTGCAGATGTTGTGAGTTCTGATTTGGAGATTAAAAAGATTGTTTGTCTAAAACTTGAAGAAGAAGTAGTTGCTTTAAGAAAAGAGCTTGAATGTATCAATGCTCAATCTGGTAAAATTCAGAAATTTGATCATAGTACTAATATATTGAATGAGATGTTGGGCAGGCAAAAGCATTCTAAAGATCCTACAGGAGTTGGATATGAGGTTGGACAAAGCTCTGCAGACAAATCTAAACATGAAACAGTGTTTACTACTTCAGATGGAAAGAAGTTTACAGCCAAGCAAACACCAAGAATGAAGGTTGATCTTGGTTACAGTATTGCTGCATCAAAGGATAACATTGACACTAGAAGACAATCTAAAGGTATTCATAGAGAAAGGAAAAATGTCTTCAGATCTTCAAATCCTTGGCATGATCATTCTTTCAGGTATAATCATTCTTTCCAAGGATATTGTTATGTTTGTAATGACTATGGTCATAAGGCAATTGATTGCATAAGATGGTCAAATAAGAATCATTCTAATGTCCCTAGAAATAAGGATGTGGTGTGTTACAACTGTAACAATTTTGGTCACTTGAGAAGAGACTGTAGAATAAATACAAGTGAGGATAATGTAGGGAACAATGCTGGAAAAGTCTGTAGGAAGTCCTCTATTTCTCAGAACAATCACAAAGTCATTTGTTTCAGATGTAACAACATTGGACATAAAGTACAACAATGCAGATTCAATAGAAAGACAGGTACTTCAAGCAAACAAGTGAAAAAGTCTTCATTGGTGTGGAGAAGAAAGAGCAATCAAGATGACAAGAAGAGCAATAAAGATGCTTATGAGAAAACTCCTTGTGCACTCCTTGCACAAGAGTTTCCTTCCATGTCTTGAGAAGAAGCAAAGACTCAGGGGGAGTCTATTATGGTAATATATTTTACCCCTATGGAGTCTAGAATGAGGTATGGCATCTTGCATTTAATTTTGGTGGTGTAAGATGTCAAGAAATGTTTTTGTTTGGTCTAGTGGTTGACAGTTTTTAGAAGTTTTTGGAATGATAGTGCACTTTGTTTTTAAATGAACCCTTTGGTTGCTTGGGTTTTGGAAATAATGGTATGTCCTTATGACATCTTTGAGTGATGTGGAGATATATAGGTGAGTTCCTCAACATATTAAAGTTAAGAAAGCCTTTGTTTTTGAAGTGAGTAAAGTTGTGCTGTTACAGAATGATACTCTATCTTGCATTGGTGATGAGAAGTTAAACAATATGTCTGCTGCACTATTGCTCTATTTGCAGCCAGTTCTTATGGTACTTAGTTGGCTTCTCAATTGTGTTTTCTGGCATTGCAAATTCTTCTCCTCTATCCTTTGTCATTGAGGCAAAAAGGGGGAGAGTCATTTGTGTTTTTCCACCAAGGACAAAGGGGGAGTTTGTTGGATCTCAGTTGTGATCATATAGTTTGTCCTTGATATCAAAAGCCCTTTCAGTTGGTTCTCTTTGATGATCAGTCTCAGTTTGGATCTTTATGATTTATTATGGAACTTCTTTGATGTCTCTTGGCTATTAAAAAAAGTTAGTTGTTATGGTTCAATTTCATGGTGATGAGTTTTCTAGTTCAAGTTATGAATGGTACATCTTTGACTGACAGAGTTTGAAAGATGGTTTCTTTGTCAGGATGGTTCTCCTTGCACATCACTAGTTTTGGATGTTTCTCTTTCAGGCTTATTCATATTGGAGTGAAAATGGCAGAGTCTCCTCGATCCACTTTGAAATGTTTGAGTTGCCTATCGGCAACACATTTTAGTTGTCATGGCAATTGAATTTAACATACAGGTTGTTTTCGGTGTAATATTAGCATTGTCTTGGTGACCAGCTCAAGAAAGGTTATTTCGGAAAGACTTGCCTCTAGTTTCAGCGACAGAAAAGTGTTCTCTATCGGCATAAGTTAAATTTGTCGGTATGTGGTCTCAGCGATTTTGGTTTGTTACACCGACCAGCATAGGAAAGAATCATATCGACATAAGTTATCCCATCGGTATGATGTCACAGCAAGATTGCAATCTTACACTGACCGATGGTGAATGGAAGTCTATTGGCAAGAGCTTAAGGTTTCGGTATAATGTCTTAGTGAATTCAAGTGTGTCTCACTGACCGTATTCATATGAAGACTTATCGGTAAAGCTAGTGGCTATTGATGTAATGTCCTGGCGAATACGATTTATTACACTGACTGAAAACATAAAGGTAATCTCTTTGGTAAGAGCTAGGATTTTCAGCGAGAGGTCTCGGCAAGTGACCTTCGGTCTCACCGATGAAACATAAAGAGACTTCATCGGCATAAGATCTGGATTGTCTCAGCGACATCAGATGAATGGATAAAACATTTTGGTAAGACTCATGAGTTTCGTTGTAGAGTCTCAGTGAACCTGTCAAGTCTTGGTGACTAAGTCTAATGAGGGGCTTTTGGTGAAAGGTTTGTCTTGTCTCAGTGACACACAAGTGGATGAAGACTTTCAGAAAGACATGGTGTTCTCTACAAGAGGTCTCCCTCACTTTGATATGTCTCACCGATGGAATTCAAAAGGACTTTATTGGTGTGAGATTTGTTCTCTCTTGGCGATTTGAGGTGAATTCAGGGTGTTTCAGTTTAACGAAGATATCTATATGAGGTCTCCCCAAAACCGTTATGTCATGGTGATAGGAATGAAAATGTGAGCTTTCGGTAAGACATAGGATGCTCTATGAGATGTCACCCCGACAACACATTGTCTTGGCGAAGGCAGATGAAGGACACATCTTGGTGTAAGTGTGCTCTTGTCTTGGTGACTTGGAAATGATAAAGACTTTCAATATGATTCAAGCTTTCTAAGAGAGGTCTCCTCGATGACGGTAAGCTATAGCGACAAATACAAGTTAGAAGGTGCGTCGGCAAGAAAAACGATATGTTATGGCAACAATGTGTATCAAGTGACCTTCGATGAAACATATTGCTAGTGGTATGAGTTCTCCCTGACTCTGTTGTGTCACAGCGACAAACAGAAGGATGTATCGACAAGAGAACCATTATGTTATAGTGACTTATAAATGATAAAGTATTTTGGTCAAACACAACAAAATCTACAAAGCGTCTCCCCGATAGCAGGATGTCATAGCGACAGATAGAAGGATGCTTTCGGTGAGAGAATCTTTAGGTTACAGCGATAGTGAATGAAAAATATTCTAAGGAAGCCTATCGATGAGACATGAAGTATTCATTATGTGTTCTTCCTGACTCTGATGGCTCTTGGCGAAAGTGATATCTAAAGGGATTGTCTGGCGATTTAATTGCCTTCGGCAGAACTATGTGGTTGTCTCAGCGAATAGTTACGAAGGCTCAAAACTCTGTGGTCATCATAATGGATTGGCATCAAATCTCAGAATGGTTACATAACAGGATATTCATCGAGTTTCTTTTTGAGCTATTTCTTTTTTGATTTAATGAATTTTCTATGTATAGTTGCATGCAGACTTCTTTGGTTGGTATTGAATCTCTGGAAAATATTCTCTAAGATTTCAGAGGTTTCTATTTGTGGGTTGTCATGAATTTGATGAAAATATTTTAGTTATAATTTGAAGTCTCTTGATTCAACGCAAAAATTAAAAGCTCTATGGATAGGCATTTCTCTAATTTTTACCATAATCAACAGATCATTATGAATCAGCTTTATATTAAAAAATCAGTAAGAGAATTTGAGAATCTGGTGAATAACGCTTGTTGAAGATTTCTTCGTAACTGACATACTTGAAATGTATATATAAACCTGTGTTGAAAATAGTGAAAGTGTTGTTTTCCTGTAATTCTAAGAGATAGTTAATTTGGTCGTAATCAAAGAGAGGGAACTAGATGTAATACTGGGACATTGCTCCTAGAGTTTTAGAAGCAGAGTGTTATGAACTTAACTGTAAACAGAGAGATCCTCTGATATATTTTTTGTAATTTTGTATTCTGTGTAAGGGGTTGGTACTCTTTGAGATTGGTGTCTCTAAATAAGGGGTTGGTACTCCTTGAGATTGGTGTCTCTAAATGAGGGGTTGGTGCTCCTTGAGTTGGTGCTCAGAAATTTAGCCTATAAGGCATTGTTAACAGTGGTTTTGAAGATTAAGCCAGTAAGGCAGGTTAGGAGTGGTTTTTCTACCCTAGGAGGGTTTTCCACTTGAAAAATCTTTTGCATCTTTGTTCTTCTATGTGCTCTCTACTTTTCTGTGTTGTTTTTAATTCTGTTCACTGTTGGGTTTATTACTTTCCTCAATTTTGTTTATGAATGATTACATTGAACTCATGAATGCATTAATCAATATAATATTGAGATAAAATCTGAGCTATGTTTTGAATATGTGAAAATTGGTCAAATCTGTTAAGACACCGATTCACCCCCCCTCTCAGTGTCATTTTAACTCCAACAATTAGAGGAGGAGAAGCTCCATCTGGACATTGGTACAGTTTCTTGGGAGTTGTTCCTAGAGCAGTTTTGGGCTAGATTTCTCTCTGCGCATTGGAGGCAACATTGAGGGGATGAGTTCCACACCCTTCGACAGATGACCATGTCAGTAGAGATGTATGAGCGTCGTTTCTACAAGCTCAAATAGTATGTGGGCATAGGAGATGACTAGGGTATGTTGGTACAACATTTTCTTACGGGCTTAAATGCCTGTATCAGTGGTGGAGTGTGGGTTTTCAAACCTAGGACCATGGAGGTGGTGGTCAACAAGGCTAGGATCATTTAGGGGAACCTGGTGATGGCCTTAGGTGGTCATGTAGGAGTGTAGGTGGGCAGTGGTTCAGCAGCTGGGACTAGTGCTCAAGGAGGTCAGCCTCAAGGAGGTGCACCTTGTAGAGGTCAGCAAGGTCCACCTTAGAGTGGTCAGCAACAGCAGGGTTCCCAGGGGAAACAAAAGGGTTTCTAGCAAAGGCAGGGGGACAAGAGTTGGAGGCGCATGAGATGCTTCAACTCTGAGCAGCCAGTGCAGAGTTCTCATTCATCTTTCAGGGGTAGTGTGCAGTAGTCTAGCGCACCACCTATAGGCATGGGCTTTGGTAGAGGCACTGGATGTTTTCCATGTGGCCAACAGGGTCACATAGTGAGGATGTGTCCCAATAAGGGCGCATCGAGTTATTCTTAGGGATCAGCGGCATCAAAGCTGACTGTAGGAAATGTAGGCCATGGGCATCGAGTATTCATAGTGGTTGACAACTGCCAGGCAGAGCACTAGGGTACAGTCATTGAGGCCTATGGTATGTTGAGGGGTAATCCAATTTCTATTCTATTTGATTCTAGAGCATTTGATTCCTTTGCCTCTTCATCTATCATGACGCGATGTAGATTGGATGCAGTAAAGCAGGTCAATAGGTGGCAGGTAGAGTTAGCTTTGGGTGCAAAATTTGAATCCCTTTCCCTTGTGCCAGAGTGTAGGTTAGAGGTTGGACCTCTCCAGACTACCTTGGACCTTCGTGTTATTCTATTGGGTTCTTATGATGTTGTCATAGGAATGGATTAGCTAGAGGCTCATAGTGCAGTCATTTATTGTCGACGTAAGTTGATTAGACGCATTGGGGCATCTAGTAGAGAGGTAGAGGTAGTAGGGGTCCAGAGGCTGATTTCCTTGAGGATCATCTCAACTATGTAGTTGAGAAGGTGTGTGCGGTAGGGTTGCCAATTGTTCATTGTTATAGTGGATGATTTGGATCTAGGAGGTGGAGAAGAGGTCTCTCTTGATAGTCACCCCATCCTTCAAAAGTTTTTCGATGTCTTTCCAGATGAGATTTTGGGGATGCCTCCTTAGAGGGACATTGACTTCAAGATAGACTTGGTACCTATATTGGAGCCCATTTCATGAGCTCCCTATTGCATGACTACCTAGGAGCTGAAAGAGCTTCGATTGCAGCTTGAGGAATTGCTAGAGAAGGGTTTTATTCGCCCTAGTGTTTCTCCATGGGGAGCACCCGCCATCTTTGTGAAGAAGGATAGTTCACTTCGGTTATGCATTGATTACTGACAGTTGAACAAAGTGACCATCAAAAATTGGTATCCTCTTCCCATGATTGACGATCTATTCAATCAGATCAAGGGCACTACCATCTTTTTGAAGATTGATCTCAAGTCAGGATATCATCAACTTTGAATCTTCGAGTCAAATATTCATAAGACCGTGTTTTGAATGTGGTATGGTCACTATGAGTTCACAGTTGTACCATTTGGTTTGACGAATGCACCCTCGGTGTTCATGAGTCTTATGAATGGGGTATTTCATACATACCTAGATAGATTTGTCCTTGTGTTCCTAGATGATATTTTGGTATACTCTAGGACAATGGAGGAACATGAGGAGCATTTACGACAGGTATTATAGTGCTTGCAAGATAATCAACTCTATGCTAACTTGTTGAAGTGTGAATTCTTCAAGACTGAGGTCCAATACCTTGGTCATGTGATCTCAGGGGAGGGTATTTCAGTGGATCCTGCAAAGATCCAAGCGATCTTAGATTGGCCTGTGCCCATGAATATGGCAGAGATACGTAGCTTCATGGGGCTAGTGGGTTATTACAAGCGATTTGTGTAGGACTTTTCAAGGCTAGGGCATCCTATCACCTCCTTTCAGGGGAAAGGAAAGAGGTTTGAGTGGTCTGAGAAGTGTGAGGCAGCCTTTCAGTGTCTTAAAGGGAAGTTGACCAGTGCACCTATACTTGCGATACCGGATCCTATTGGGGACTTTGTAGTTTGTACAGATGCGTCCTTGGAGGGATTAGGTGTAGTATTGATGCAGGAGGTCATGTCATTGCATATGAGTCATGGAAGCTCAAGAATCATGAGCTAAACTATCCTACCCATGATCTTGAGTTGGCGGTAGTGGTTCATGCATTGACAAGATGGAGGCACTTTCTTCTTAGGCATAGGTTTGAGCTACATAGTGTTCATAGGAGCCTTCAGTATATCTTCACGCAGCCCAACCTTAATGCTAGGCAAAGGTTGATGGATGGAGTTTCTCTATGAATATGACTTCGAGGTGAAGTATATCCAAGGGAAGGAGAATGTGGTTGCAGATGCCCTCAGTAGGCAAAGGCATGAGATATCTGAGTTGACTCTTATTGTTGATTTGCGGAGTCAGATTCTTTCTGCCCTCCCAGCTGACAGTTGGTATCAAGATGTTAGATTGGTGATAGAGGAAGGAAGACCCCTTGAGGGTAGATATTCAGGATACTCTCTAGATGCTGATGAGATATTGAGACACATGGAATGCATATACATTCCCCCATCATGTGAGCTTCGCACTTTGGTCATGACTAAAGCATTTCGTGCAACTTATTCAGCCCATCGAGGGGTGAAGAAGATGTATGCAGATTTGTGTCAGTTATATTTTTGGCCAGGGATGAAGTGAGATATTATGGATTTCGTGTCAAGATGTCTTGAGTGTCAGCGGGTGAAGGCCAAACACCAACATCTAGCAGGGCTTTTGCAGTCGCATTTAGTACCAGAGTGGAAATGGGATATAATCTCATTGGATTTTATTGTTGGTTTTCCCAACTCTTCAAGATGACATGATGCAATTATGGTGACAATGGATAGGTTGACGAAGGTAGCACACTTCTCACCTATGCACTCTTCCTATACTACGTTGTCCATAGCTAGAGTGTTCATGGAGGATATAGTGAGGTTACATGGTATTCTGCATCAGATTATCTCTAACAGGGATCTAGTGTTCACCTCAGCTCTATGGACGTCATTACAGCATGCGATGGGAACACAGTTGAACTTCAGTTCAGCTTACCACCCAGAGACAGATAGATAGACTGAGAGTGTCAATTAGATCCTCGAAGACATGTTGCGTATGTATGTGATGGACCAGTACACACAATGGGAGGACTATCTTTATTTGGTAGAGTTTGCCTATAATAATGGCTTTCAGATTTCTATCAGCATGGCTCCATTCCAGGCATTGTATGGGCGACCATGTCGCACTCCCTTAAGTTGGGATTGACTAGAGGACGGAGTAACTTTGGGTCTTGAAATGTTGTAGGATATGGAGTAATAGGTGGATAGGATTAGAGAGCACTTGGTGGTAGTGTAGGATAGGAAAAAGAAGTATGTGGATGCGCATAGAGTGGATCATCAATTTTTCATAGGTGATAGAGTTTTCTTGTGTGTGTGTCCATGAAAGAGTCAAATCCGTTATGGAAAAGGCTCTAAGTTGGCAGCTCGCTTTGTTGGACCCTTCAAGATTCTCAAGAAGATTGGTCCTGTTGCTTACCATCTTGCTTTACCACCCAGTCTCTCATGTGTGCACGACGTATTTCATGTATCAGTTCTTCGGTCGTACCATCCAGATATTTAGATGTTATTGTTATTTCATGTTATGGATTAAATTAGCATGTATGTGAATTACTGATGCTTTATGGTTTGATTATATCATTGATGATTAGATGCGTCAGTTAGCGATATTGTATTAGTGAAGGGGACGAGATCACATCACTCGCATACGAGCACCCTATGATTCTGTGATTTTCCCTTCACAATGTGTCTTAATATATTATATGCATGTTCAACACTCGTATTGTGTGCAGGATGTAGGTACAGGGCATCGACTCCACCTGGTTCCACAAGTCTGAGTGTGTCCCTTGTCCAACGAAAAATGATTGGGAGATAGTAGCTAGGTTTTTTGTGTCGTGACATCACCCTAGCCATAGTGTGTCATCAGGTTGTTAGTTGGAAGTTATTTTGTTGTCTCTTCTCCCCTTGCCCTTGTATTTAATTTGCAATTTAAATCGGTGCTTGTTTTATTTAATTGCATTGTCAAAACAAATAAACGAGTGACTATTAATTAATTAGTTAATTTAATTTAATCAATAAAATAATCTAATCATGGATTAGATTTATATATTGATAAATTAAATTAAAATGATTGTGCTAGCATTAGTAAATATTGAGATCAAATAACAAAAAAAAAAAAAATTGCCTTGCATTCCTTTTTGAAATAAAATTAAAAAAATGATTTTAAATGTAAATTGGTAAATTCAATTTTGTTGAAGAAAGAAAATTTAATTAGCATTTGGGTTGCAAATAGATCTTTGTTTCGAATTAATATTATGCAAATTACAATGCAAAATAGAAATTGTTTTATTAATTTGCAAAAATAAAAATATCTAGTTTTAACAATAAATTTTGGTGGGTGAGTTCAAAATTAGGGGTTTGACAAATTTGGAGAAGGGATTGCATAAGGTAATTGTTGTTTTATTTTGAATGGAATTTGCAATTTTGGAGAGAAAACTTGGATTGAAACTCTTGGAAGAAATTGTGAAGAAAAGATTGGAGAAATTTGGTGAAGCTAAATTAAAAAAAAGAAAGATCTCCATTGAAGGATTTGAAGCTTGGAGAAAACATAAGGTGCAATTTCTTTTAATTCTTGTGCAATTTTTTATTTGAAAATATTGTTTTTGAATTGGTTCAAATTGGTTATGGAGTTCAAGTTTTGATTTAGAGGAAAACCCATGACAAAATCTCCATTCAACTTGAACAAAAGAATTCTGAACATATTGTGGAAACAAGGAAAAGATTCAAAAATTCATCCTCAAACTATCAACAAAAAATTTGAAAACAAGCATGGGGATTCAAATATATTTTCTTAATAAATTGTGTTTGCTTGGAAAATCTTCATTTAATTTGTGAGAAATCTTTCATTGCTGGGTTAAATCTTGTAATTTCAAATGGAAAAATTATTTTATTTCTCAGATTGAGCATTTGCCCAATCTGGGTATTGAAAAAAAGTATTTTTATAGTCATTTATTATGACTGTGTAAATGTATATTTATATATATATACACCTGGTTATATATATATACATATATATATATATACATATATATATACATATATATATACATATATATATATAAATATATACATATATATTTTATGAGTTTCATTTTAAATGAAAAATTTGAAGAAATGAAAAATGGTGTTGTTTTTATCATTCTGGTTTTACCAGAAAATCCGTTTTATTTTTACCTGTCAAAATTTTTATTTAAATCCGCACATGGCGGATTTGTTTATTTCTGGGGCGAAGTGTATGGGGGTGGGGTTTCAACCCCACGCATCCCCATTGATGGGCGCGGCCGAACCCTAAATGATGTCACTTTTTGTTTTATGAAATTCATTTTTTTATTATATTTAATACATATAATATGAAATTTGATATCAATGTTTTATTTTATGAATTAAAATATAATTTATATATATATTTTAATATATATGTTGTATATAATAATTTAATATTATTTATATATAATATATATATATTATAATATGTGTATATTATATTTTAATAAATGCTTAAGTAATTATCATTCGTATTTAAATATTAATTATATATATATATTTAAAAAAAATATATATGTAATTATATATATATATATCAAGTATATATATATGTATATCTGATTACATAGATATTTAATCAATATATATGTATATTTAAATGTTATTTATTTTCTTAAAAGAGAAGAAGTATTTAATTTATAAATGAGATATTTGTAAAGGGATAGACGAAAATTTGTTTATGGAAAATCATGGTATAGCAAAAGAAAGATTGATTTAATTTATTGTGTGTATTATGTCAACAAGAATCAAATGAATAATCAAACCCTTATGTGATTGTGCAAGAACATAGTTTATTTAATTTGATTAAGTGCACTAGTGTGATGAATGATTGGATTTACGAAATCTGAAGGTAGATTACCTTATATTGTTTGCAAGCTTCCTTTCGTCGTGGGGTGTTCATTCTTGTTGGGATTTGAGTCAGATTTTGTAAGTCTTCCAGATAGAACCGTCTTCCATGTTTTGGGGTTGTTGCCATGTTGACCAACCTTGTTTGGCTTGGGTAGTGTGTAATTGTGTCCAGTGTTGTACCCAGTTATCTTGGACGGGCTATGTTGACTTCATGTTGTGTTTAGGGATTCATTATCCTTAGGTTGCACTTGAGTACCCTTTGGTTGTGGTGTAGTTCCATGTTTTGTCTTAGAGAAGTGGCTTACATTGAGGGTCGACACACAAAGTGGTGCCAGGAGATCTCAATGTAAGTTAGTTAATTCAGTGAAAACTTAAACCAATTGATTAGTGGTAGGTGGTACCAACATTTAAAAAGATTAATTTTGCCTCGCTCATGGACGCAAGTGCTTGTATAGACTTGGGATGAGAAGAGAAGGCCTGGAATGGCAAGATCGTTATCTTGTCCCTTCAAAAGATAACTGATTCCACATTGGTTTGCATGTGGGACCGAGAGTTGTTAGAGGTTACCAGGATATCCCGAGATGGGGGCCGAGACCTAGGAAGACTTGCCAGGATATCCCATGCGACATTGTGATGACACTTCTCCTAAGTCAACATTATGTTTGTATTCGTGATGTGATCATTTTATTAACTCTGGAATCATTGTAACCCTTATGTCATGTGATGTCATGTTTGTATCTTTTTTAGTTGAGTCATGTTTCCTATGTTAGAGGTTGTTGGTCGTGACCTGAAATCCTTGTTACTATCTCCTAGCATGTGGGGTGAGCCTTCGGGTATCACTTGGTTGGGTGGAACGTGCACCTTATTTTGTTGTTCTTTTGGCATTTACTTATGTGGATGAGACTTTCATGTTGGAGAGCTTGTGGGATCCAGTTGCTACCTTGGTTCTTTTATGTTAGTCATTCTTTTATTATTTTTACCCCTCATTGTTATCGAGGTGGAAATTGTAATAAGAAATCATGTTATTGATTTACCTCATTCTGGGAATGAGTGATGTAATTGTAATTGTATAACTTCTGTTATTGTTAACCATGAAGTATCTCATGGTCTTAAATGAAAATCTCATTATGGAATATATGTGCTTTAATTATATAAGTGAATGTTGTTATGTTTCATTTCATGCATGTTGTTTTAATTTGTGATTTAATTAATCTTTGTCTCGTAATCTTAGGGGATTGTTGGCTTTGTGTTGTAATCTTACATGTATTTGTAATTAAACAAAAAAAATAATTGTGCATTTTTTTAGTAGTTTGCAACTTCCCCTAGGGTTGCATTGTGGGGCATTACGTCATCCCTCCACATGAAAAAGGTAAAGAAGGAAATAAGGTCTTCTTACCCTAACTGCTAAAGTGTCTTTTATCAGTACTTTCCATCTACCTTACATATTCCAAAGAAAAAACCCTTTCTGTCACATGTACTAGAAGTTTGAATGGTTGTACTTCTGATCCATAAAATCTTAGCACAATATATTCTTCCATTAAGTAGCAATCAACCAATTGTATTTCTTTTCCTAGTTGAATGCAGTTTCTACATGACATAGGAAATCTAGGCATTAGAGTATTTGTAATTGCTTGATGCAATGGAGCCAAAAAGTAGTCTAAAAAATGACTGTAGTTCCTTCGAGAATCATGCAACCTTATAACAATGGTCCATTCATATACTGGAGCCATTTTCTTTTGTTCAGGATTACTATTACCATAGGGTTGAATTTGAAGTTTGTTGGTCTGAAACATTCCTATCAATTTGAATAGAAAAAGATAGCACAAGTAGGTTGTGAACCTAAATGTCTTGTTGGAACCTCCTTTAATCATTAAAAATTGTTTATTCATGGATTCTACACCATTTCAAGGAGGCATGGACCCACTTCCAAATTGTTATCCTATTTGAGGAAAAATGCTAGCGTGGAAAAAGTATCTTGAACCCATTGTTTAAAATATCCAAATCATAAGGAGGCTTATGATCACCATTCAATTTGTTTCTATCTTGAACTATTCTATTTAAGAAATATTTTTTCTCCATTTCATCCACTACTTCATAATCACTAGCAAGCTTTTCTAGGTCAATGTGAACATTTCCAAATTCTCCAGTTGTAAACCCCAAGGACAACACTTTTCCAAGTTCTACATTAATGGATAACAATTCTTCTTTGCTATCTTTATTAACAATTTCTCTTTTTTTATCATCATAATTTAGGGCACAGACCATGATAAATTCTGGGCAAGGGAAAACCTCATGAAACATCATGCGCCCTAATCAAGCTACCCACAGTGCACTAATACTATTAGTATTAACTTGCAATTGAATTTTCTTATTAAGTTATTAACCCTACAAAATGAAAACCCTTATGACAATTCAACGAATAATTTTAGTTGTGCTCACTATCCTTATTTATGGGTCAAAAGTGCCACTACCGACCTGGCCCCTTATACACCTCACACATGTCATGTGTGAGGTTGTGTATAGTTGCGTGTATAGTAACATAGTTACTACTGACTAGTAATAATTGCAATTTGCATAAACCAAAAATCCAACTTAATCAGTACCTCAAGCTGGCTACATGCAAATTTGCAAACAATAGCTCAAGTTGACAAGCTGTCAATTGTCAAAATCGACAATGCCATGCAAGTTGTCGATTGTCAAAATCACTAGATTATTGAAATCATCATCTATGATTCTATATTACATCATGCAATTTTCAATATAAAGCTATCTAATCAATCACTCTGGCTATTCATATGGTATTAATCCACACCGCCGCCTAGTACCACAGCCAAATTGAGAACTTCAATAAAATAAATGAAAGGTAGAGTACTTCAATGCATTGAAAAGAGAGAATTAAATGTCTCATTTTACCTTAATGATTATCAATGTCCTAATAAATCAAAATAAATTTTTCTCACTTATGATCGAAACTATATGTTGATTTCTAAAACCAATAATTAATAAAATCTCAACCATTGATTTCTGAAAATCTAATGGTTCTAGTGTTATTCCAAAGGTTTTAGTTCACAAGTCTAGTGCTTCAAGGATTTACTTCCAGAATGCATCTATAGCCGTCCATCAAAAATTTATCAAACGGTCCCTCTTTTAAAACAAACTTTATGCATGTGAATTATTTAAAATGGGGACATCGCTAGGTTGAATTGACTCGACCCTCATGATTAAAGAGTTAAGATTTAAAGCTTTTCCATAAAATATTTTGGTTTGACTAGGCAATATTAAATAGTAAACAAGAGCAGGATGATCGACAAACCTAAATAATTAATAAAATCTCAACCATTGATTTCTGAAAATCTAACGGTTCTAATGTAACATATTAGCAATAGTATGACGTCTATGCCTATGCTCTCTAGAACTTCAATTTCATTTCAATCTATTGTCAATTTTTGTTTGTGTAAGAGAGGGTTTTTCAATCATAGGTTTCTTCTCATCCTTGGGAGGAATGGAAGAAACAACAGGTGGTTGCTCAACCACTTACTCTTTAGCTTTGTAAACTTTTTGGACTTTAGGAGGAACAATGGGATTGTTTTGGTTATCTCGTGGTCTCTTGTAGGAAATTGTAGGAGGATTTGTTATAGGTTGTTCTTGGATGTTTGGAAGGGTCTTCAATTCAATCATTTTTCATCAAGGATAGTTGGTTCAGTCATATGTTGCGACATGTTTCTAAGAAATAATTTTTCTATATGTTTTTCTTTGAACTTTTGATGTTATTTGAAAAGGAAGTCCTCACATTCTTTAATAGGTTCCATAGGCTCAAGCCAAAACAAATCTAATGAATAGTTCCCTTGGGAAGACATAAGATTAAACCCACTATGATGCCCGATAAATATATCATTATCAAAGGGGAACTTTAAACATTTATTCACAATGGAGGGGATGACATTCATGGATTGAAGCCATGGATATCCTAACTTCACATGAAATTGGCTTGATTGCGGGATGATGGTGAATGAGACATTTAATGTTTTCATTCCAACTTTTAAAGGGAGATTTATCGAGCCTATTATAGGATAAGCAAAACCATTATGCATCTTGATCCATGCTTTTGGTTTATAATATGTATCTTGATAAAGATCATGCATGAATAGGAATTCTCCAGTGATCACATTCTCTCCACAAACAGGATCAATTAATATCACATTAGTAGGCTTGTTATTGATTCATTTAGCTATGTAAAGAGAACCATCAAGTGCGTGTTTAAGTATGTCGTTTTGTGAGAAAGCAATGTCAAGAGGCTTTCTAGTTGAGCCCTTATGAGGTCTAACTTCGATAAAGTTGATCGAGGTATGTATTTTATTTTATTTTTGTTTGTTTAAGTTCTCATTTAGGAAGCAACTAAGGCTATTGACAATTTGTGTTCTATTTCCTATTTTAAGCACTTTCCTTAGATTTTGTAAAGTAGGAATCATAATAATTTCCATGCTTTTAGTAAGGATAAAGTTTTATAAGTTTTCTATGGTTTCATCTAATTTTTTTATGTCTTCTTGCAAGAGATGGACATCATTCACATGAGTGGAAGTCATGGGAAATGAAGTAAGTAAACTATGAGCCATAGAGGGTTGATTACCAACACTATTAGAAAGAGAGCTAGAAAACCCAAAATCCATGGCAAGTGAGATATCATGGGATGACATGAGCCTCAAACTATGTCTTGAAATAGAATTGCTAATAGGACACCAAGTTGTAAAGCTCATACAATTTTTACAAACTTAATATTCAAACCCAAAATGGAAAAAGGAAATGCAATGACCTAGAATGAAATACAATTTTCAGATTAAAAGCAAGGTAATCTAATTATTACACAATGCAATAGACTAAAAATGAAATGTTGTAAATGCAATTTTGAATTTTGACAATGCACCAAATGAAGAAAATTAAGCTAAATTTAATGAATTTGATGAAACAAAATATAAAAAAACTAAAACAGAAATGTAACAACAACAAATAGAAGCATACAACAAAGGTTTCAGATTAAAAAAAAAATCAAATCAGCACTTGATCAGGGAATCATTTTCCACCTTGGGTGAATGGGTCCTAGATTAGGGTTTTTGAAATGTTTTTAATTTTTAGGCTTTTTTCAATGAGTTTCAGATTCTAGAAAATATAGTTTCAAGTCTAATCAGGGACTCATTCACCACCTTGGGTGAATGGGTCTTGGATTTTATGGTTTTTGAACTATTTTTGACATATTTTAAAACTTTTTTCAATGTATTTCGATTTCAAATTTGTAACAATAACTTTTAGTTTCATATTTCTGCAAATATACTATGAAATGCAATTTGGAAAGGTGATAAAATGGTGAATGAAAAAATGTAGTTTGATATGAAAATTTGTTTTTATTTTCAAATTCAAATTTATGTGATCTAAATAATATGCAAGATGACTGACTTGTTTTTGTATTTTTTAGATTTAAATGAATGCAAATAATGCAATTCTAAAACCCTATATGAGATTCAAATTTTAATGCAAAGTAGGACACCCTAAATGAGATCTACTTCAATTAAAATGAATGTAAATAAATGCAAGATCTAATCTAAGATGGAAGAGACTCCTAAAATTGCAATGTTTAAGAAGTCGGGTTAACCATTATGTTACATAGAAAAATAGGGTTCACCAAAATGAATCGACAAGATGATGAACCACTAGCTTATGCTATTAAACATACAATTATGTGTATGATATGATTCCAATAACAATTGTAAATCAATCCTAACTATTATAAAAACAATACGGGAAGTTTTTAAATGCCAAAACAATGTGTACCTTGTTGAAAAGGTGTTGTTTTGAGGTCATTGAGGACTGATTCACACAAAGTGGCAAATGGGTCCCTATTAGGTTTTCTAAAAATTAAATTTTGTTTTTTTTCTTCAATTTCTACACTTCCAACTCCCAAGTGACTAGCTCCCGAAAGTTTGAAACAAATTCTATTGATAACTTTTTGTGATCTTGTAATGTAGATGACAACTTTGCAACTTTTCAACTTTGACATTTTTTCTTCAATCTTGTTCTCCACTTGATCTTCAGCCTAGAACCTATAATCACACATCAATGAGGAGAATTTTTTTTATTGTTATGAAATAGGGTTTTCCTTGGTCAAACCTCATTTAGGTAATTATACCTTATGTTGAAACAATGACCCATGAACATGAAATATAAAACAATGATACCTTGGATGATGTATTGGAATGTAAATCTAAAAAATAACATGAATTGGCCATGTAGAATGTAGATATTGATCTTGAATTGGATGTGAAACAATTCTTAACTTGTATCTTGAATGCTACATTGAAAACATTATCTCAACTACATGCTTGATGCACTATGCCTTTGACATGATGATATGATATTGAATTGCTACAATAAAACTTCAATAATATGCCTTTGAATACCTTTGAAATTATCTATAATGCTCTTGTGAATTCTTAGGATGCTTGCATAATAATTATTAGGTTGATTAGATCTTATAGGATGAAAATATGTGAATTAACCATGTATTTATACTTAACTTAAGAAATAACCTCGAAATTCAAATAATACAAGCCGGCATCAAATCTAGGATTGAAACTCATTAAAATCCCACCACAACTATGTTCAAAAAAGGGTGTCCTAAATAAGGAGGTGTAGTGTACGAAAATGTTTACCCTTGCATTTTCACACTTTTTTGGGATCGCCTTGCTTTATTTATCCCAATTAATGTCTTAATTGGTCCCATTTTGCATCCACAATCCTAATAAATTATATAATTTTATGGCTAATCCTGAAAAACATCAAACGATAAATGATAATTTAATGATTTTGGTTGTGTGTCCCTACTTTTTGGGTTAGGAGTAAAATGCCACCTAGGGCTTCTTTGTCCCCCAAAGGTCTTGGGACCTTGATTTCAAAGGCCCCTTAATTGGGCCCCTTTTTGTATTTTATGTCTTGAGCTTCATGTCTCAGGACTAAGACGCCACCTAGGGCATCCTAGTTCCCCTTAGGTTATTTTCAGGATTTAATTTCAAATCTTGGCAGGTTCATATGTTGGATTTTTTGTGAGAGAATTCCTAATAGCATAATTGAGTTCACAAGAGAATTCAAGAGCAATTCATCAATTATTTGGAGCCATCATCAAGATTCAAGCCTCATATCAAAGATCTTCTTGCATCATGTGTGTTTTTGAGCTAACATTTGTGATGTAGGGTTTTGATTCAAGCCAAAAAATCAAGTCAAGATCTATTGAGAATTCCTTTGATTCAAGATCTATATCCAAGCTAGCCATTTCACACAATTTTTTAGATTTCATAACAAGGGTTTGGTGAGTTGCAACATAGCACTTTGTTCATTTGTTATTTCCCTCCATTTCATTTCATTTCAAGGTTTAATTACCAACAAGGGGTTTGACCACTTGAGGCAAACCCCCATTTACTAACAATCAACAAGTTTTCCGTCTATTGCATGTTTGTGATTTTAGATTTAGGTTGAATACTTGAAGATCATTTGGAGTGCAAAGTTGCAAAGTTGTCATTATCAAGAAAACTCACCTACAGGCTAGATCTAGAATTTTCAAGACCTAAGATATGAGAAGAAGGAAGTGCAAACATTGAGCCTCGGGATCACATTCGGAGATTTCAAAAATTCAACATGGGACTAAGTTGACAGCAAGGGCGTCTTAGTCCTCCCAAGGGTATTTTGTAGAGATTCTTTCAGATTCTTTTCCATCATACAAAGATTCTATGTTTCCCTTGAAAAATAGCAATGAGACTAAGACAAAAATAAGGGTGTCTTAGTCTTCCCTAACATATTTTGATACCATTTTTTAATTTCCAAAACCATCATCACATTTCCAGACTTCCTAGCTATACACATCATAACTTTTTTGCTGCTTAATTTCATCATTTGCACTCATTATTTAATTTTCTTTATTATATTTTTTAAGTTGAATGTTAAGTTTTTAATTTCATCATTATTATATTTTGTTAATTTCATCATTTGCACTCATTATTTGGCTTGATGGTGAACCCCTCAAAGTTTAAAGAACCCCCTCCTAGGCCTTCCTTGTTGTGAATTGACTCACCTTTGGGTTGATAGTCAATCCAATTTGGGTTCCTAGGACATTCTTGAATGACCTAAGGAGAATAGTGGCATTTCCATCCCTATTTTCTTTATGGTTCATTTTGGTGAACCCAACACTTTGGAAATTCATTTTTTATTTATTTGGAGTTCATTAAGTCCGAATATCAAAGATGGCATTCATTTCTACATTGCATTTGCATTAGTGAAATTGCATCCAAGGCTCCTAAATATTGCATTAGTGAAAGTGCATATAGGTTGCATTTTTATATCTTTGCATCATCTAAAAAAATAGAAAAATTACATTGTTATTCATCATAATTTCATTTAGAGTCATTCTTCATTCACTCACTTGAGATTGGAAAATTTCATTCAAAATTGCATCTTGTTTGCATCATTTTATTCATTTTTTAAGCAATGGGCTCTAAACATCCATTTAATGTTAGTCATTTGAAACATTGCATAAGTTGGATAGATCAATTTGTACACAATGTTAGTATCTTTCCTTTCCAAGTATGCTAATAAAAAGCTCATTAACAAGCATGATAGTCATCCTTCAAATATCTTTCCTAGTTATGAGAGTCTCTTAGTTCAAGAGAATGAAAATGTTGACACACTCGATAGTTCCACACCCTCTAATATCTCTTCTATTTGTGGGAATGAAGTGATAGAAGAAGATGAAATCATGGACAATCATGATAATCATATTTCCTAATCTCCCAATATCTCTCCTACATGTGATGAGATATTTTGGTGCTAGAAGATACACCCATTGAGAATCATGACAATGTTGAAAGCTCCTCTTCTATAACCTCTCATACTTTGGAATATATTATGGCACAAGAGAATGAGATCATAGAAAAATTTCTTAACATCACTCTACATAGTCTACATTCATCTCCAAACTCTTCCCCTATTTGTGAGAATATTTTTGTGAGCAATCATGACAATCACATTATTTGTGAGGAGGATATGTTGGAATTAGATGATCAAATCTTTAAGAACTATGACAATCCTCTTTATTTTTCTTGCCCTATTTTGGAGGACATTATTGGACAAAGGGATGTAATCATAGATAATCATACTTCTTATTCTCCTAATGCCTCTCCTACTTGTGAAGAAGATATTTTGGGATTACAAGAATTATTCATTGAAATTCATGAGAATATTCTTGCTCGCTTTCCTAATGTTTCCTCCATCTAATAATACATAATTGAGAAAAAGGATCCAATCATTGAAAAACAAGAATGTGATGTTTTTCCTTCTCTTGATGCTTCCCCTCCTTGTGATGGATTTTTTAGGTTCCCAAATATGCACCCTATTGGCTAAGCTTTAAATGAACTCAATATATTTGGACTAACATGGGACTGCTTTCAGGTTGTGGGTAACCTATTCAAAAGTAGACCTTTGGATTATGGGTTGGATTCTCCGTTTGATGTCACCTAACTATTAATCTCTAAAGGTAAAGGGTAAGGATTGCATGAAAATAAAACTAATGCTAAAAAACCTAAGGTGATGCACCAAAACAACCTAGACCTGTTAATAGCCTATCACATTCAAATTAATATCACAAAGCTAGACTTACACAACTCACTTTCTAATGTAGTTTACATAAATATTTCATAAGAAGGTCTATAAATAATGCTATTAAAAGGAAAACAAAGATTTCACAATTAACAACACCACTAACAACACAACTTACAACCTCTAAACATACACCTTTTGCTAAATAGATGCATAACATGAGACAAGCTTGCAAGGAAAAGACAATTTTTCACAAGAAAAAATGATCAATCATTAACAACATACATGGGAAACAAGAAATGAGAAGGTAAAAATTCTCTACTTTATTAATTCAAAGTGCTTACTATATAATAGGCCCATCAGAGTTACAATATTGCTCCATGAAAAATAGCTCCAAAACAAAGCTATCCTATTGCTGGAAAGAAAGAACTCCCTCAAATGTTCAAAATGAACATACTTAAACCAAAACCCACCAAAACCCCTCACACAAGTGCTTCCAGAAGAT
Source organism: Sequoia sempervirens (assembly GCA_007258455.2). Lineage (NCBI taxonomy): Eukaryota > Viridiplantae > Streptophyta > Pinopsida > Cupressales > Cupressaceae > Sequoia > Sequoia sempervirens. The sequence continues at coordinate 89,103 of VDFB02193121.1, forward strand.
TCTGGTTGGATACAATAGAAAAGGCCAAAAAGAACCTTCTAGAACTCTCCAAAATGTCCTCCACATGAAGAAAAGTTAGTCCAAGTCAATAGTCACCCCAAAAATGTGACAAAAAATGCCTCCAAATAGCCTCCTTTCCTCCAAAATCGGTCAAAACAACATCCCACACATTCCTCACCCTTGCAAGTCATCATTGGTCCTCATACAAGACGTGACCACATTCTCCATCATGCAATATGTGTGTTTTTAGAAATCGCATGACTTTAAAACATTAAAGATAATGAATTTTTTTAAGTGATTCATAAAACACCACTTAACAAGTCGCTTTACAATTCAAGCACAAGATAAGGGAACCCACCATTAATATGTATTACATTTGCATTTAAAAAGTGAACTAAAAGTGATTTTAAAATCACTTACATGATATCTTCAAAAGTTGGAAACAAATGCAACACAATATTCTTTCTAAAAGCCTTCAAAAGTTTCAAAGGAACTTGACTATTTCAACCTATCACACTCTGCGTTTTACTCACACATGGCAATACACTTGTTTGCAAAGGCATCATAGTCTCCAAAATACTTGGCCAATATGGCCGACTTCCAAATTCCTTAGAAAGCATATTCCAAGTCACATGATGTTGGGAAAACACAAAGGCATCACATTTGTTTCATGGTACACTCCATATGTGTTGTATTTGTTGAGGACTTAGCACAAAGTTTGAAATAAAGGGAAAAAATCCCTAAGGCATAAAATGCCTAAATGAATAGGCCAAGTTTCGGCCCCCATTGCATTTACCACATGTTTTGATTTTTAAAGCATAGGATAAAAAAATCCCATCAGCACTCAAACAAGGTCAAACCCTAATCAACAAAGATACCGACCATGAGGCAAAAAACATCATTTTGTCAGTGAAAAAACTCTAGAACACTCTGCCTCCATGGGGTTTGAAGAAGACACAAAAAATGGTGCTTCTCTTGGCCGATTCTTAACAATTTTTTGATAAAAATGCATGGAACAATAGGTAAATTGTGAATGTTGCACAAAATTAGAATTTTCTACCTTTTTTAGATGCCATCTCATGCATTTCAAGTGCAGCTTGTAGCATTTACTGACCACTATGTGTGTCATTTTTCTCTTATGTTGTTGCTCTCCTCCATTAGCCACCATGATCAAGTTTGATTGAAGCTCGACATGAAGTTTTAAGTGACAAAACCTTGTACATTTCAATGCTTGAGATTGGGTAAGCTCCCAGCCGACCTTTGTATTGACTTTTTCCTCCTTTATTTAGCAAGAAAAGATTGAATGGAAGCCTTTTAGTGTCTTTCATTTTGTTTCAAACTCTCATGATAGCATTTAAAACACTTCATTACTTTGCAATTTTGAATAAATTCATCTATTTTATGTTGCTTTCATGAAAAGAATGACTCACTAGCCACAACTATGAACATAAAAAGTGTCTTTTATGTAGCTCGGCTTCACTTTTGAAAACCCTCATGATGTCCTCTGATTTTTTCTTGTATTTCACAAATTTTAACAACCCAGATGGGTTTCTTGGAATGTAGAAAGAAAGGACTTGTTGTGGGCTCGACCTCCATCTTTGCAAACTAGGTTTGTCTACATTCATGATTTCTGCTTCATTTTGAATTTTAATTGCAAAACTCTATTTTGGGTTTTCTATAGCATGATATTTCTATGAATCTGCAACTATTTTTTAAAGAACCCAAGTGGGTATCCTAATTTCTTGAAGAAATTTAGATTTTCTTGTAGAAATGAAAATGGTTTTTGTAAATACATTCTATTTTATGCAATCTGTAGCAATGTTGTTCCATTTTTTGAAACCCCAGGTGGGTTTTCCACATTTTGCAGAAAAGGGTCAATTTTAACCACAGCCTGTCATAATGCATGAAATGGCTTTCAGTTATTATTCCTATAGAATTTCTTCATTGTTGTTACCTCTGCATTAGCTTCTCATAATAAACCCAGATGGGTCTTTTTTGATTTGAAAGAAACTCCATATTTTGTTGCAAAATGATTCAATGTCAGTGTGAGCATAATTGAAAGTTTCAATCTATAGCAACAATGTGTTTTCTGTGAGAATCTGAATTGAATTTTTTCATTTCTTTTTGCAGAATGTCTTTAAAACACATAAACCCCAAAGTGGGTTTGGTCACTGTGAATAACCTCTGCATTTCATTTTCTATTTAAGAGCACCATACTCTTCCTTTGTTGGTGATACCTCTTCATGTTCACAACACTCATGGTAACCTATGCATTAGCTTCAAACACTTGACAAAACATTACTGCATGCAACTTTCACACCATGATAAATATAATGGATTACCTCATAAGTCATTCATGCTTGATTGTCCTTCAAGTGCATAGGAAAAATGAAGACAAATCTATAGCTTATTGTCTTCATTGTAGTATATGTTCACAATGTTTTAACTTTAAACTATGCTTTTCACTTACTAATGATGTTCACTATGAAATGAATCATGAATGTAGACTCGCATTAGAATGCAAGAAACCAATAATGAAATGAACTCCCTTTGTTGGGTTCTTTTCTCCTTTGACTACTCTTTAACATGCAAACATTACCATTAAGCATGCTTTGTGACCAATCACTTAAGGAAGGTCTACTATTTGTTCATAAACATTGCACTGTGATACTAGTCATGTCCTCCTTTTTGCCTACCTTTGTAATTTGAATTATTAATGTGTGTGGCCACCCCTCAAGATTCTTTCATGATGATAATTTCCCTGATTTTTTATCATCACTGTAATTTCTCTTTTGTTGTCATGGATTTTGATATGGATGCATGTTTTCATAATGCTAAAAGCCACTTCAACCTCCTACCATTTTATGAATTTCCCTGTTGACTATCTCTAGGCACTTTATTCTCTTTACACCTTGTTGTGCACTATTTGTGGTTGACCTACCACTATCATGAATGATCTTCTCATTATGAAATTATTGGAAGATTGATCTACCTCTTTAGGCTTTCAAAACCAATGCTCCTTTCTTTACTCTTCCTCCACACTGGAGGTTTGTGATTGGGTGGATGATGTTTTATCAAAATCTTTGTCACTGCTCTTGATTCTCTACATTTTTCATTGCTTAATTCCTATCTTCTAGGTTTCAAGATTCCTGTTAGCATGTTATTTTATTAAGGCAGGTGGGGCTGCTCCTTTCATTACATGGCTATCCATAAGACATCATTTATTTCAAGGATTTCCTTTTTGTCTATGCTTAGAGGAATTATTTCCAAAGGAAACCATTTGGCAACCTACTCACTCGTTGACATAAGTTGATATCCTAGTATAGAGAGTAGAGGACCCCTATTCTTTCTGTTATGGCATAGCAATTGTATCTTGATCACATCATATGAGGTCTCTAGTGTTTTCATTGACCCCTTGTAATGGCATGTTCATAATAGGTATATATTTGTGTCAACTAGAGTTGATGTTTCTTGAATGTATTTTCCTTGTGTGCCTTTCCTTATTAAGGTGTTGTCCTTTTTACTTGTATCATGACCTTGACTCAACAATTGCTCTCTTTCTAGTTATGTGTAATAAATACACATTGTCTCCTCATTTTAATTTTATTGGACAACGACATGTCACCTATGTGGGTGACCTGAAAGCTCACCTTCCTATGTGATGTGTGGCTGCCCAGTAGGGTTATGGTGAGAGGGGCTTGACAACATCTTGGAATGCTTACTCATTTTTTAAGAGATCATAATTGAAATTAATGCATCTATGAAGTCACTTACTTCCTCCATAAACAGATCATGGATCTTCTTAAGAAGATTGAAGGACATATCAACAAAATATGCTGCATCTTTTGAATCTAATAATGAAAGTTGATCAACTAGTGTGATTCCATATTGATTTAATGCATTGATAACAGATAAATATTTGATCAAGTTGCTCAATTTCCTTTTTCTTTCAAATCATGCTAAGATCTACCCTTATGGGAGCCACATTTAACCCACATGTTGTATTTAATCTGAATCATAACAATAACTAGACTTGTCCTAAATCTGCACATGAAGCAAATAGTTAGAAAATAAACACATATGTTGGATGTGTTTGATGACCTTGTTGTTTTCTAGGAAATCTAAGGTTTGCATGCTTATTTTATGCACTTATGGATTAGTTTATACATGCATAGGTAGGTGTGTATGTAAGGATTGAGATATTTCATTGCTTAGAGCCTCACTCTAATATCATTTTTTTTTTCATATGCAAAGGCTAGGAGCACTACAGAGCTTGGGAGGACTCAAGCAGCTTGGAGCAATAGCAGTAGAGAAATCATGCATCCTTGTAACAAGTCATTCTTAGGCAATGACTGGTCTCTATTCTTACATGCACATTCATTTGTTTTTACTTATTCATGTATAAATTATCTTCATATTTCCATGGAATAAGTAAAGTTAGTCCCTTGGCTTGTGAGGGACATGTACACTTCATGATTATCAATAAAAGATCACATTTGTATACATATGATTCTCTTTTCTCATGTGTTGTAATTGTAACATTGAAATGAAAAAATGTAATCTATTTTATTTGACAATCTTTTTCATGCATATTAAAAGTAGAAGACTATGGTTTATCTTTTAAATGTTTAAATGAATAACACAAAATAATAAACACTAAACCCGATTTTAGCTGAAAGCTAAAAATCAGGTAATAGGAGTTACTCTACAAAACCTATTCATGGAATGTGATCAAAATCTTGTTTGCTTCTCTCCTAAAAAATCTCTTACTAAGGTAGATAACATGGTACAGGAGAATGAGAGGATTGATGCATGTCTTTTAAATAATAAGGTAACTTTGTTAGATGAAGATGATGGAGTGACATTAGACTCCCCTTCACTAAGAGATCAGAAAAATAAGAATAATTTTCTTGAGGTTATGCACATTAGATACCCCTTGAAGTACTCTCTTGATCCTAAACTTATTATTTATCCACCCTCTCAAAAACCACAAGTTCAAAACAAACCCGTCCTTATTCTCAAACCACCTAAGGACAATGTTTTGAAGAAACCAAGTTGCAATACCATTGCTCATACATACAGCACTAGGAACAATCTACAACCAAAAAAAATACCTTCAACATCCCTCCCATTACCTAATCCTATCTTTCCTAGTGCCCCTCATTTTCCTTCACAAAGTGGAAAGGAGTATGATCTTGTTGAACTTAAAAATACTCCTGCTAAGATATTGTTATGGGACCTTATTCAAGCCTCTCATAATTTTAATATCATGATTCAAAGTTCCTTACAACAAGTTCCTACTCCCTCTAATGTGCAATCAAACATGTGGTAGTCCAAATTCAATCTATGACTACAACCAACTTAGACATTACCTTTCACCGAAATTAGTTACCTCCCTTGGAAGTTAGAAAGAAAAATGAAGCATTCATGATAATAGGTATCCACAAGATGGTAGGGATTAATCATACCCTTGTTGATAATGGATCGTCTCTTAATGTGTGTAGTGTAACTCTTTTGGATAAACTTCATATAGATAAGTCACAAATTCAACCTGATTCCTTATCAATTCAAAGATTTGACAACATAGGAAAGCAACTGCTTGGAGTGATCACTTTATGTACTATAGTTGGAAAGGATATCTTACAAAATCCTATTCATGTCATGCCTCATGACCTTTCATATAACCTTCTTTTAGGAATACCATGGATTCATGAGATGCATGATATGCCTTCAACTCTTCATCGCATAATGAAGTATGTTTACAATAATAAGGTGTACAAAGTGGAAATTGAACCCGAGCTTGAAATTTTCTTACAAGTAGAAAAAGGAACACCAAGTCATCTGAAAACATTAATTCAAACATCAAAGATAGAACATCTAACAACTACAAAAGAAGAGATTTAAACAACATCAAAATTGTTGGAAGATGATTGGGGTTCCTTAGACTTCAAACCAACATTCATGGGAGAATACAAGATCATAAACAAAGATTTACACAAGGGAAAAGAAAGAGTGATAATGTCAACACAAAATTCAGAAAACCCTTCGAAAGCATCCACCTCAACCACTTTATAAGAAAAATCAATTTATACAACAAACTTCGACGAAACTAATTATCAACAACCACCAAATCATAAAGAAATGAAAAATATTTATGGAAAAGGTTACAAAATTATGAAACAACTTGGATATAGTGGAAAAAGATGTGGTTCAAGAGAACAAGGTATTTGTGTCCCTATAGAGCCTAACATGCAAGAAACAACCCATGGTCTTAGTTATTGTCCTTTGATAGAAATCAAACCATCAAAAAATCCTTCTCTCAATGTCAACACTCTAACAAAGGATTCCTCTAAGCCAACTTTGACAATAGTGCAACCTGAATTGATAGACATTAGTGGTCTTTATTGTTATCATTTATAAGAAACAAAGAAATTTTCACTTAATGTCAATGTAATCTCACAAAAAACTAATGATTTGAATTCGATAGATTTTACATCCTCATGTAAAGGAGAGAACAAAATATGGAAATCCAAAGAGCCTCGTGTAAGTATTACACCTAATACTAAGCAAGAGATATCTTTTTCACAAAATAATGAAACATCCTCTACTTTTGATCAAGATAGTATCTTGTTGAGACTCCTCCAATATCAATTTATATCCCTCCCTCCAAGAACATGAAATAAATTTTACTATAAGAATTCATTTTGTGCATATCATAGAGTTCATGGTCATTCTACTGATGAATGTAAGGCTTTGACAAACAAAATTCAATATCTAAACGACTGTGGTGCTCTCCCTTGGGTTGAAGCACCTAGTTCCTCTATTCATTTTGGCTCATCCTTGACCTACACTAATTGGGGGCAAGGGGTTATATATCCTTGTCCCCGTATTTCATTTTTCATTGTCTCTTTTGGCTAGTTGATCACCTTTCATGTACAAAAAAGAGCAAGTTTGGGATGTGGATGACATGCCTTAAGTTGGCTCACATGTGACATAATTATTCATGATGTAGCTTATCAGAAACATATGACTTGGCATAGGGATTTCCAAATAAGCTCTTATGTCCTCTTTATTGTTAGCATTTATCCTTTACTACATTGAAGTAATTTCTCACAACATGGTGTTTATCAATTTCTTTAAAGTGGGGGCATACATTGGCATTATTTTGGCATGATTTCATTTGCATTTTTTTCCATGTTGCTTGATGTGGCTTTCTTACTTCATGTGATGTTTTTTTCTCTTTGTAGTGACATTGGGAGTAATTTCCTTCAAGAGCTTGATCTATCTTAGCATAATACATTCCTCTTAGTCGTGATGTGACACACTACATTCCCTAAGTTGTGAATCTTTTATCCTTTGATTGGTCCTCTCTTGGAGGCATTAGGAATGATGTCCCCTAAGATTAAGACATTGCATGAGCTAAGAAAAATCCCTTCGAACATCCCTCTCTTTTGTTGTGTTGCATTTTGTACCTTATTGAAGTCATGGAGGTATGACTTTCATATGGTTCCTTAGGGCTCACCTAGTGGAAAACTAGCTTCACTAGCCCTTGTGAGCATGAATTTTATTTTTATCCTTATTAAAGTCATGGAGGTACAACTTTGATATGGAACCCTTGGGGCTCACCTAGTGGACAACTAGCTTCACTAGCCCTTGTGAGTATATTTTGTTTGCATAGTGGACAATGCATTCCACTTGTAATTTTTTTTTGGACAAATAGCCTATACCCAGTCCATAGTGCGTTGGATGGCTAGTCGAAGCTTGATCTTTTGTATTTTTCTTTTTACTTCTTTTCCTTTTCCTTCTTTTGAGTGTATGTAGGCGATCTCGTTATGGCTTCATATATTATCTGCAAGTGGGTTCCTTTGTGCCTATGTTGGTCTACCATAAGATCTTGATCCTAGGGCCTTAGCCACCCTCTTGATTATTGTCATCATATCTTACTAGCATTTGTACATTTGAACCCCTCTTGATTGTGTCATTGGATACTTTAGTATGAGTTTGAAGCAAGTTCATCCTCTCACTAAAGTGAGGGCTAAATGTAGTGTAGGAAAATACATACCCTTTCATTTTCACACTTGTTTAGGCTCACCTTGCTTTATTTATCCCTATTTATGTCTTAATTGGTCCTATTTTTCCTTCACAAGCCTAATAAATTATATATTTTTATGGATAATCCTAACAAGCATCAAAGGATAAATGATAATTTAATGATTCTAGCTATGTGCCCCTAATTTTTGGGATGAGACTAAACACCACCTAGGGTGTCTTTGTTCCCCAAAGGTTTTGGGACCTTGATTACAAAGGAACCTTAATTGGGCCCCCTTTTTGGAGTTAATGCCTTGATCTTCATGCCTCAGGACTAAGAAGCCACCTAAGGTGTCTTAGTCCCCCTTAGGTTATTTTCAATATTTAATTTCAAATCTTGGCGGGTTCATATGTTGGCTTGTTGTGGTGCAATTTCAAGATATTAAGAATAGATAAGTATAAATACAACGTTCTTTCACTCATTTTCAAAACGAGAATTTTGTGAGAGAATTCCTAACAACATAATTGAGTTCACAAGAGAATTTAAGAGAAATTCATCAAGCATTCAGAGCCATCATCAAGATTCAAGCATCATGTATGTTCTTGAGCTAACATTTGTGATGTAGGGTTTTGATTTAAGCAAGCAATTCAAGTCAAGATCTATCAAGCATTCCTTTGATTCAAGATCTATATCCAAGCTAGCCATTTCACACAAGTTTGTAGATTCCATAACAAGGGTTTGGTGAGTTGCAACATAGCACTTTTCTCATTCATCATTTCATTTGATTTCAAGGTTTAATTACCAAAAAGGAGTTTGATCAAGGTAAACCCCCATTTACTAAAAATTAACAAGTTTTTCCTCTCTTGCATGTTTGTGATTGTAGATTTAGGTTGAATACTTGAAGACCATTTGGAGTGCAAAGTTGAAATGTTACAATGTAGCATTGCAAAGTTGTCATCTTCATGGAAACTCACTTATAGGCCAGATCTGGAAGCTTTAGGACCTAATATCTTAGAAGAAGGAAGCACAAACATTGAGCCTAAGGATTACATTAAGAGATTTTAGAAATTCAACACAAGACTAAGTCGACAGCAAGGGCATATTAGTCCTCCCAAGGGTATTTTGCAAAGATTCTTTCAAATTTTGTTCCATCATCCGAAGATTCCATATTTCCCCCAAAAAATAGTAGCGGGACTATGACAACAATAAGGGAATCTTAGTCCTCCCTGACATATTTTGATAGCATTTTTGCATTTCCAGAATCATTATCACATTTCCATACTTCCCAAGTATGCACATCATAACTTTATGTTGCTTAATTTCATCATTTGTACTTATTATTTAGCTTGCATTATTAAGTTTTTTAAATTGAATGTTAAGTTGTCTTTCCCAAGCCTTTTCTTGGTGGTTAACCCCTCAAAGTTTAAAGAACCCCCTCCTAGGTCTTCCTTGTTGTGAATTGACTCACATTTGTGTTGATAGTCAATCCAATTTGGGTTCCTAGGAAATTATTGAATGACCTAAGGAGAATAGTGGCATTTCCACCTCTATTTTCTTTACGATTTAGGAGGACCCATTTTCCCAAAGTGGTGAATGATTCCTAGCATAGTTTTCTAAGACCAAGCTTCGGGGAGGTGAAATATTATTAAAATCCCACAATAAATATGTTAAAAAAAGGGTGTCCTAGGTAAGGAGGACCTATTCACCCAAAGTGGTGAAGGGGACCTAGCATAGTTTTCTAAGACTCAAACCTTTCCAAATTAAATGTTATGTAATATTATTAATGAGTGTTGGGATAGATCTTTCAAAAAATGCAATAATTAAGGCTTGGATTTGAATTTAAAGGGCCAATTAAGCTATAATTAAGCTCAATTAATTAATAAATCCCTAGATTAGTTTGAAAGTGTAAGAAATTTTTTTACAACACCCTAAATAAGGCACAATTAAGTACATTTTATTATTAATTATTAAATCTCAAACTAAGCGTGAAAAAGAGTTACTTTTTTCTATGCTACAAACTTTCATTGTATGCCCTCACCTCACTGTCATGGATCTTGGTGATTAGAAAATGGATTCAATCCAATGATTCATAGACAATTTCCTTATTTTATGTTAATTTAGATATTTTACCTATTATTTGTGTAGACACCTAAATTAGGACACTTACATTGGTCCAAATTTATCCCTTTTCGTCTAAATATCCTCTTACTTGCATTAATTAAGTAATATTGCTATTATTCGATTAATATTCTTAAATTCTTCTAAATCCATAAGGTATTTAGTTATTAATTAAATACCTTACCCTTTATCCCTCTTTTCCTCAAAAGAATTAAATAAATAATACATTTATTTAATTTCCTCACATGTCACATCCTCCATCACTATTTCTTAATCCTAATCCACCTCCTAATCTCATCATTAGGGATGTGCACATGTCTAATCCATGATTAGGATGTGTCACATCCTCCAATTTTTGCAAGTTGGCTCCTAATATTCATTAGCCACTAATTGTCTTCTAATTAGTACCTTGGTCAACTCCGTCATCTCCCAAGGAATATTAAATTCCTTTTATTATCCCCATGCCCTTCCTAATATAATTTTAAATTCCATTTTATCCTTCCAAGGACTCTCCTCTTCCCCATGTGATCATTGAAAAGTCACATCACTCACATGGGTCAAAGTCCTACTTTTTGGGAACCTTGTCTTATCCACAAGATACTCCAAATAATGTACATTTAAAATTCACATATATTATCCCAACTATTTCTCTCTTCCCTATGATAATGTGTGAGGAATTTCAAAATTCTTCACATGTCAACATCCTTCCCACATGGGGACAAGAAGTTCCTTTTTGAGGAAATCTTCTTCCCTTTACAAGGTACTTGCAAGTACCTCCACCTCACTTGTACCCTCTCCACCTCAACATGTCCTTTTGTCATCTCATTTCCACATGGCAAGATGTGAGAGCTTGTGAGTCCTCAACTCACCATAACCCTCCATCTTGGCCATTGAATTCTCTAGAGAATTCTCCCCTAAATATAGAGGATTTCTCTTTCATTCATTTATTATGCATTATCACATTCACAAGCTCAAACTTTCAAATCTTCTACTATCAAGCTCTCATATCCTCCATTATTACACCTTCAAGCTCATCTTGCATCCATTGCATTCATATTTTCAAATATCCACATCTCTTATTTGAATCTTCATTTCATCAAGATCATTTTTCATCCACTTTTATCACATCTTGCCATCAAAGGAGCACACAAAACATCAACAATCCAAGGGCCAACCAAAGATCAACTTGAACAAAGGTAAAATCTGCTTTCTTTGTCTTTGTTTTGTTTGAGTTAACATAGCCCTATCTTGAGGTGTTAAGTGTTGTTTTCATTCATTTTGCATTCTATTTTGTGTCATTTAGATAGGCTAAAAAATATTGATCATATTTTTGGCATGCCCGGTGGGACCCACAAACGAGTCCCTTGCATTCACGTTTTCTGTTGTTTCACGTTTTGTAGATTTAGATTGCTGAGAGGAAACTCCAACCAAGACAGACGCAATCCCACCCATAGTTGGGTGAACCTGACCTACAGAGGGGGAAACCTACCGCAACTTGGGTGAACCTGCCCTCAATAGGGGCAATTTTGCCATGCAAAATCGGCCATCTGTGACTCAGAAAACATCTAACTTTAGTTTTCCATTTGGAAAACATGCCCCAGGGAGGGGCGAACCTACCCTACAAAGGGGTGATCTTGCCCTATAGAGGGGTGAACCTACCCCAGACAGGGGAAAACCTACCCAGACATAGGTGTTTCTGAGGTAAAATAGTGCTTCAAACTTCATTTCCAACTTTCATTTTTCATCATTTTGAGGTACTAACCCCCCAACGTCATCTATTGGTGAGTGTGTGCATGTTTTTCCTAACATTTTTGTAGATTGTATCATGATTGTCGAAGAATGGAGATAGAACTACTAACACTTTTCTTGCATAATGATCGTTTTGACAATATTAGTGTTCTTTGTTTATCATTTTTGCTTATTAATTTAGCTGCATAGATCTAATTAAAGGGGGTTAACTTATTGATTATCATGTTTTCAAGTTCTTTGTGTCACCCAAGGGGCACTATCTCATTCATGATTTCCCCTTGCACTTCGTCTGAGCTTGGGGAGTAGCCGAGAATGGTTAGTGTTCTCTTCTTAGTAGGACCTACTTGGGGATTTCATCACCCCAAGGGACGATCTCAACCACACATACCAGTGGGGTATATAAAGGAGGGAGTGAAAGCTATACCTCAATCCAGTCACATCATTTTTTGCGGAGCGTCGAAGCTAGGGTGATACTTAGATAGACGTGAAGAGTTGGTCTGAGCCTTCAATATCTCACTGGGGTTCTCAACTCACACCTGTGATAGGCTAGTGTTCATGGATGTGCCTCATGTACCAAGTGTATATCGAGGACTCCCTAGTCACCTTGTTTAGCCTAGTTAGAGGATTGTGTTGGCCATACCCTTCATACTAATCGTAGGATTGTGTTGTCTGAACTGTCTTTTTTGTGTGAAACCAATGAATTTCTACTCATTCAAGTTAGCCTTATCATTTTCTTATTGTTTGTTATTTTTTTTCTCCTTGCCATAGTTGTTTTCACTTAAGTCAAGTCTAGGTCTATTGCAGAGGGGTGAACCTATCCCCTATCTCAATCATTTTTTTATGTCAAATTTGTTTAACTTTTCATTGAATAGGTGAACCTGCCCTAGAGAGGGGTGAACCTACCCTCAACAAGGGTGACCCTACCCTCAACAGGGGTGACTCTAACCTCTGTGAGTCAAACAACCATCAAAATAACCAGTTCCTAGGTTGGGCGAACCTACCCCAAGTTGGGTGAACCTACCCTGTCCTTGGGCGAACCTGCCCTATACTTGGGCAAACCTACCCCTACTTGGGAAAACTTGCTCCTAATTGGGTGAACCTTGCCTCCCAAATATCCATTTTCATCTTTCGTTCATTCATTCTAAGCACCCATCTCCTCATTCCAAACACCCATTTCCTTAATCTAACCATCCATCTCCTTGTTTCGAGCATTCATCTCCTCATTCTAAGCATTTGTTCCTTGTCCTAAGCATTCTTCCCCTCAATCTAAGCATCTGTCTCCTTGATCCAAGCACCCGTTTACCTATTTCGAGCATTTGTTTCCCACCTATCTTTCATTGAATAGGTGACATTGACCTCAACTTGGGTGAACCTACCCTATAATTGGGTGAACCTATCCTAACTTGGGTGAACCTGTCCTCCAAATAGTTAATTTCATCCCCTATTCATTCATTTTGAGCATCCGCTTCCCCATTTTGAACATCCTTCTCCACATTTTGAGCATCCATCTCCTCATTCTGAGCATTCTTTCATTCATTATGAACATTCATCTCCTCATTCTGAGAGTCAATCTCCCCTTTTGAGCAATCATTTACTCGTTCTGAGCAATCGTTCATTCATTCCATGCTTTTGTCTCCTCATTCCAAGAGTCTATTTCCCTTTCTGAGCATTCATTCTTCTCATTTCAAGCATACTTTCATCCATTTCAAGAATTATTCTCCCATCCTGAGCATTCGTCCATCCATTCTGAATATCTGTTCATCCATTTCAAGCCTCTATCTCCTTGTTCAGAGATTTTTTTCATCCATTCTGAGCAATCATTTACTCCTTCTGAGTAGTCATTCATCCATTTTGATCATTCATTCACTCATTTTGATTAAAATTTCATCCATTATGAGCCTCCATCTCCTTGCTTCAAAAAACATTCATCCATTCTGAGCAATCATTTACTCACTCTGAGTAGCCGTTCATCCATTATGATCATCCAATCACTCATTTTGAGTAATCGTTCATCCCATTTGAGCATTCACCTCCTCATTCTGAGAGTTTTTCTTCCTTTTCGAGCATTCATTCTTCTCATTCTCAGCATCCTTTCATCCACTCTGAGAGTCAGTCTCCCATCTTGAGCAGTCATCTATCCATTCTGATCATCTATTCACTCTTTTCTAGTAAACATTCATCCATTATGAGCCTCCATCTCCTCATTCTGAGAGTCATTCATCCATTCCAAGCAATCATTTACTCATTCTGAGTAGGCATTCATCCATTTTGATCATCTATTCACTCCTTCTGAGTAATCATTCATCCATTCTGAGCTTTTGTCTTCTCAGTCTGAGCATTTGTTCATCTATTCCAAGCATTTTTCTCCCCATTCCAAGAGCCCATCTACCTATTCCAAGAGTCTATTTCCTTGTTCCAAGGATCAAAAATAAGATAGGTGACCCTGCCCTTCCATAGGTGAACCTACCCTTCCATAGGCGAACCTGACCTTTCATAGATGAACCTACCATTTCATGGGAAAACCTACCCTTCCATAAGCGAACCTAACCTTCAATGGGAAAACCTGGCCATCAATGGGTGAACTTGACCATCAATGGGTGAACATGACCATCAATGGGTGAACATGACCATCAATGGGTGAACCAAACCTTCAATGGGAAAACCTGACCATCAATGGGAAAAAATAACCTTTAATGGGTGAACCTAAACATCAATGGGAAAACTTGACCTTCAATGGGTGAACCTGACCATTAATAGGTGAACCTAACCATCAATGGGAAAACCTGACCTTCAATGGGTGAACTTGACCTTCAATGGGTGAACCTGACTTCCAATGGGTGAATGGGTGAACCTGACCTTCAATAGGTGAACCTGACCTTCATCCAATCATTTACATCTTTCATTCATCTGTAATCTATATTTCAATCCATTTGCATCATCTATTCATCATCTAAGTCATCTAAGCACACCTTAGAGCATCCCTAATTCACATATCAATCATCATTTTCTTGATCCAAATCCTCTAAACTTTGTTTTAGATTGTTATCCAAATTGACCTAGGTGTTTGAATTTTATTGTCATCATCCAAATCTCCTTAGGATTACCATTTGTCTTGATTCAATCAATCATCATCAACCTAATCAATTCACTTTCAATAGGTGGATTCAGTGCCATAATCAACTATCTATCATTTAATCTGATCAATCAGCATCCTAAGTCACCTAGGGTAATCTTTGAACTTAGTTTTGAGTCCCTTTGATCATCCTATCTGATCCATCATTCAATCTTATCAATCATTTTATCAATCAATCTTATCCAATCTAATCCAACCACATCTCTATCCAATCACCCAATCAATCTATTTTTATCTTGAAGTAGATTCAGGGTCATCATCATCCTATAGTAATCCAATCCCATCAAACCTTTGAACTTGGTTTAGAGTCAATCCCATCACATCCTCCAATCATCCTAATCTGAGCTTTAATCTAATCCCAATCTGAGCTTGACTTAAACCCCAATCTAAGCTTTAGTCCACCTAGATCCAAGATCTTCTACTATTGAAAAAAATCTTAAGATCCATTCCTCCATCTTCCAATCCATCCTATTTATCCTTTCATCACCTTTTCTTTCCTTCTAATTGTCCATTCCCATCTTTTCAATGCCTATCCATCTAATCTAACATCATGAATCCTTATCCTTCACCAATGCAACTAATAATCATAGTCAAGGGGAATCCTAATTATGTTGACAACGATAATGAGAGTCTTGTGGATCAAGAATAATATGACCTAGATCCCCTTGATGCTATCATTTCTATTAAGCTTTCCCCAACCGATTTCCACAATCCAATTACCTTTCTGAGCTATCCTATCACATCTTCATCCATTCCTAATAACATTCCTTATGCTACCTCTGATAAGGGATATCTATTATCTTCCCCATCCACATATTCATCATATCCTTCATCTACATCCTTCTCTTATCCAACTCACACACCCTCCTATCCCAATCCATCATCCCAATATTCCTATCCTAATCTACTATCTCAGTCTTCTCATCCCAACCTACCATCCAATAATCCTTTTACAATCCCCCATCCATGTCCCCCTATCCTAATCCTCCTTACCAGTCTGCCCATCCTAATCCAACATCCACACCTTTTTATCTTAATCCTACATCCCCATCCATCTATCCTAATCCAACATTGACATCTTCCCATCCTAATCCACCATCCCAATACCATTACTACAATCCACCAACCATATCCTCTTGTCCTAATCCCCCTTCCATGTCCCCCTATCCTAATTCACCATTCCAATATCCCTACCTTAACCCTCCATCTAATCCTAATCCTCCTACTCCTAGTCCTACATCCAATTCCATTCCTCCATCTAATCCTAGTTCACCAATCCATGACCTCAATCCTCCACCAATCCCTAATCCTTTGTCTATTCCCATCACCCCATCCAAGCCTCGAATATGCACTTTTCTCACTCCAAAAGTTCTCCAAGGACTCATGACAAAGAAGACATCCCCAACTCCATACCTTGAAGTCATGGAACCATGCCATCCCAATTCATCATCCATGGTCACTAGTGATGAGACCCTTCTCCATCCCACACCTATCATTGATGTTACCACCCCTAGCACCACCCAAGTTGTTGAAACCATCAAACCCATTGAATCCATTGAACCCCATCTCCTACTCTAAGAACCACCGAATCCATGAAAGATAACTAAACCCCATCACCATCTTCTACTCCTAGATCCACCCAATCCAATGAAGAGACTCAAATCCAATCCTCTCCTCCCACTCCTAGTATCATTGAAATTCATTCTCAAGAACTTCATGAATTTTCCATCCTTCCATCTCCCCCATTTGATGAGTCCCTCCAACACTCCATCATCATTCCACCCACACAAGATGAGTCATTGCAAGAGCTTGATTCAAATCATACCAACATATCCCTTCCTCTCGATCAAGATCCTTCTATCCCATCTAGTCCACCTCAAGATCATAGTCTCCCATCCATTCCATCCTATGATCCTCTTGTCACTCAAGATTCCACCACTCCATCTCATGAGCCCTTATCTCCATCTCCATCGCATGAGCCCTTATCACCCACTACCACAAATCTAAATCTTATCATATCACCTAATCCCTCTCTTGATTCCTTACCACTCACCACTCTCAATCAAGATGTTGTTACCCCATCATCTCCATCCCATGATCCTCCATCATCACCTAAACCTACTATCCCCACATCACTTTTATATCCCCTTGGTACTCTCACATTCTTCCATGGTGATCTCCTTATAGAAGAAAAACAAAGAATATATACCACCCATCATCCTTTTCCCAATAATGGACTCGCATCATTCTTCCAGAATAATAAAAATCCTATCATGGATCGAATGCTCAAGAACATGAACTATCAAGGAAAAGGTTTAGGCCTTCATGAGCAAGGTATTTTAGAGCCCATTCAGGTCAAAGAACATGCCTATATGTGAGGTCTCAGATGTACTTCTTGCAAATCACAATCCAAAAATATTGGTACAACCTCCACAGAACCTCAACAATCCTCTTCTAAAAGAATAAGAGGCTCCTCCCATCACTCCACCAAATCATTTGCTGTCATCCCCCCTCCTCCATCCTATCACCTCAAAACAACCATCCATATTCCTCCTTCATCTTCTCCATCCATTTTGGGTCCTTACATCACTCCATCCACCATCCCCCATCCTTCATCTACTCCATCCATTTTGGGTCCTTATGTCCCTCCATCCACCATCACACATCCTCTAACTACTAAGTCCATTTTGGGCCCTTATATCCCAAAATCACCTCCTACATCTTGTCATATTCATCCTTTTATCCCTTCATCACCTATCCATCTCACCCACCATAAACATCCCACTCTCATGTTCCCTAATCAGGATCAACAAAGGAACATATCAACACATCCTCCATCCACATATCATCCCCAAAATCCAACCACCATCACTCCACATCATCCATCTCCTCACATCCATCCCATTGCTATTAAAAGCACTTTGGATAACAAAGTAAATATGCATAAACATCCACCTAAATCTAAAGCTCCTCATGTCCCTTTAAAAAAATGTTGAAGAAAAGAAAAATAAAATCCAAAATCTAAATCAAATCCATAGGCCGCAAAGGCCCACCAAAGCAAAAATCAAAACCATGCGGATCCCAAAGAAAAAAGATACAGTGCCTTCAAATGAAAAATCTGCAACAACATCCAAAGTGGCTAGTCCAAAATCTAATCATACACCCCTTCCATCTCCTAAATCTGTTTTGGGTCCTTATGTCCCAAAATTCACCATCCCATCTCCTCCACTATCCCCACATCATCCATCCATTAATACTCCTATCATTTCACATCCACCACCATATGTGCCAATGTTGGTTTTGAACTCATCGCCCCATCACACTCCTACCCCCTCATTCCATCCATACACTTTCCAACATCCCATCCATTATCCCACATATCTCCCCCATCACATCCCTTTAATCCATTCTCTTGCATAATACAGTTATCCTAATAAGGTTGTACCAACATCCAATAGTCATTTTGCACATGGGCTCTTATTACTGCATATGGAACTTGATGCTAGAGTCCATCCATCCTCTTCTCACATATCCTCTAAATCCACTTATCCACATACCTATCCTTATCCACCTCCATCTGCATACTATCCAAAAGATCCACAAAATTCAAAAAAGTTAAAAAAGTTAAAAAAATCAAAAAAAAAAAGTAAAGAGAAATAATTCGTCCAATGGTGAAAACTTGGAAAACAAGTGCCTTGGATAAGTAACATGATGAAAACTTGGAAAACAGGCATCATGTGTAAATCCCCCATCCAACTTACTTCCACAATTGGGGGAAATTGCATCCCCTTCACCTATCTCCTCCATCCCACCTATCTTACACATCCTTCCTGTCATATCCCATTTATCCCAATCCCTCCATCCTCCTTGTGATGCTAATATAGATAGGGGAAAACATACATACATGCTTTGGACACCTCTGGAATTCATTCTCCTCATCCATACACTATCCTAATCTTTATTTGCATTCATTTATTTCCTTGTCCACTCATCATGCTACCATCAATCTTCCTTCCTTATCCATGCATCCTATCATACCCATATCACTCCTTTATTTTCCCATCCTTCAATATTACATCCCTCATGTATCTAGAGTGGGGGAATCTCCTTCCTTTGTGATATATGTCCTTGGAGACATCATTCATCCATCTAAACAATCCCTTCCATCTCCCCATTCTTATCTTCCCATTCATCCAAACAATCCCTTCCATCTCCCCATCCTTATCTTCCAATCCATCCAAACAATTCCTTTCATCTCCCCATTCTTATCCCTCTATCCATCCATCATAGCATCCCTTCTATCTCCTAACCAATCTAGACAATCCCTTACATCTCCCCATCCTTATCTTCTTATCCATCCAAAAATGATTTTCATCTCTGCATCCAAATATGTATCCCTTTATCCATTAATTCTAGCATCTTTCCATCTCCTTATCTTTATCTATCCATCCCTTCATCTTTATCCTCATCCCATATCACAATCCCTTTTCATTGGTATCGGGCTATAGGCTTCCCCCATGCAATCCAATGCCATCTATCTCATCATCATCACTCTTGCTTCTTTTTCACATCTTTCCAATCTCCTATCACTTCTCATCACTCATATCTCCATCATATCATCCTCCCAATTCATCTTTTGATGATTTGGATAACTATCCCATCCCTGAGCTTTGTGTGTTCACCATCATCCTATCTTATCCACTAGGTCTATCTTGTCTCATCGTATCAGTCCCATCATTTTATCCTCTTATTAGGGTTATCTTATCATCATCCTTTATCCATCATTTGTATTTGGTCTTTTCTAGAACTATGTTGCCCCTATGCTTTCACATAGGAAAGGTCAATCATTTGATCCATCCCTGGGGATTTTCTCTTTTTTCCATCCTATCTTTATCATCTATAATCATTCTTTATTGTCTAATTTCTACTTTGATTTTTTCCATCTTGTCTTTGTCATCTCTCAGCGGTCTCCATTGTCCCCTTCCTGCTTTTATCCATGGTCAGTCGTGAGCCTTTTATCAAACTATGAGGGCTCTACACTTTCATGTAGGAAAGGCTAATCATTGATTAGCCCTCGAGCCCCTAGGACTTTAGGGTGTTTCAGTCTCATGTCTTGTCTCTCTTGTGTTGTGTCATCAAGTCATGCCCTTATCTAGCTGGTTCTTAACAAACGAGAACCACTAGTATTAGCAGATCCAATTAGCTTTGAGTATCCCATGTCATATCAATATTTTAGTTTAGTATCCATCTTTGGCCTCAATAGGATGCATCCTTCCTAACAGAACTCATCAATCCCATCCATCCCCTTGATCTTATGGCAAAGGAAGTTTGAAATTTCTTGTGATCTCTTAATTCTTTTGACTTTTGTTTATCATTTGAGCTCCCTATCATCACTTTTCATGGTCACCTTGATCCATCATATCATGGTGTGCTTTGAATAGTAAACATAGGGGAATATCTTGATCTTTTTTTTTTTTCTTCTCAGTTTTCCCACGTAGTACCCACCAAGACTCTTGTGGTCTTGTGTTATGCTAGGGCATCCTTTTGTTCTTGTGGTTATTCCAATGCCTGGCTCGACCAAGGTCTTCGTGACTTTGGGGTGTTGGAATAGCCTTTCTTTTCTGTTGTTTTTTTTTATGCATTTAACACTAATCTACCTTGGTTCAACATAGCCTGACACTTGGTGTTTTATGCTACAACAAAAAATCAATGCTCTAAAAATGGAAAATTTCATTAGGATTGCATTTCATTTTTCATTCCATTGCATTGCATGTGTCCTCCCTCTTCTCATCCACCTTTTCATCAATCCTCATCATTTCATCCTCTTTTAAATCTTCTTATAATAATATAGATTGGTCATTCTAAGCATCTTTTCAACCATCTCACATCTCCATCCAATCCTCATCCAATCAAATCTAGCACAAATCATCTAATCACTTCCTTCAACTTGTTCCTAGCCTTGCTACAAGCCTTGATCCAATCATCATCCTCATCGTAATCATCTTCAAGATGTATCCTTCCATATCCTTTGTTATTATTTTGGTATGTATCATTCCCTCATCATCATCATAGGGATGTATCCTTCCCTCATCAACAAAAATGTCATCATCCCTTTCATCATCATCATCGGGACGTATCCTTCCCTCATCAACAACACTTTCATCATTATCATCAGAATGCATCCTTCCCTATCCTTGTGTTGTTTTGGGATATATCATTCCCTCATCAACAACACTCCATCCATCATCAACCCATTTTGGCTTGTAGCTTGACTGGGGAAAAATCACATTTTTCCTTGAATCAATTTGTGCTCCCAATCTCATATCGCTTATCATCCTCTCTTATCCATCACTTTGCATCATCTCCCTCATCCCCCCTTTCATCATCTCATCCATTTTCAGAGCACACCCATGTTCTCTTGAACTCGTATGTCCTCTCGAGGGGGAATCCTCAATGCGTAATCTTCATCTTCACCCCCATAATCTTTCTTCCTAGTCACTTCTTTAATGACTGTGGCATCTTTTCCAATCTAACCATCTTCTTCTTGGTCTTATCTTTTAATCTTCTTTGAAATGATGCTACTCCATAACACCATCTCAAAGAGGGGAAAAATGTAGACACTTAAATTTGGACACTTACATTGGTCCAAATTTATCCATTTTCCTCTAAATATCATCTTACTTGCATTAATTAAGTAATATTGCTATTATTTGATTAATATCCTTAAATTCTTCTAAATCCCTAAGGTATTTAGTTAGTAATTAAATACCTTACCCTTTACCCCCATTTTCCTCAAAAGAATTAAATAAATAATACATTTATTTAATTCCTCACATGTCACATCCTCCATCACTATTTCTTAATCCTAATCCACCTCCTAATACCATCATTAGGGATGTGAAAATGTCTAATCCATGATTAGGATGTGTCACATCCTCCAACTTTTGCAAGTTGGCTCCTAATCTTCATTAGCCACTAACTGTCTTCTAATCACTGATTAGCTAGTCTAATCAGTACCTTAGTCAACTCTCTCATCTCCCAAGGAATATTAAATTCCTGTTATCATCCTCATGCCCTTCCTAATGGAATTTTAAATTCCATTTTATCCTTCCAAGGACTCTCCTCTTCCCCATGTGATCATTTAAAATTCACATCACTCACATGGGTCAAAGTCCTACTTTTTGGGAACCTTGTCTTATCCACAAGATACTCCCAATCATGTGAATTTAAAATTCATATTTATTATCCCAACCATTTCTCTCTTCCCCATGATGATGTGTGAGGAATTCTAAAATTCTTCACATGTCAACATCCTTCCCACATGGGGACAAGAAGTTCCTTTTTGAGGAAATCTTCTCCCCTTTCCAAGGTACTTGCAAGTACCTCCACCTCACTTGTACCCTCTCCACCTCACCATGTCCTTTTTGCTATCTCATTTACACATGGAAAGATGTGAGGGCTTGTGAGTCCTCAACTCGCCATAGCCCTCCATCTTGGCCATGTTGGCTCAATCTTGGCCATTGAATTCTCTAGAGAATTCTCCCCTAAATATAAAGGATTTCTCTTTCATTAATTCATTATGCATTATCACATTCAAAATATCAAAATTTCAACTCTTCTACTATCAAGCTCTCATATCCTCCATTATTTCACCTTCAAGCTCATCTTGCATCCATTGCATTGATCTACTCAAATACCCACATCTTTCATTTGAATCTTCATTTCATCAAGATCATTTTGCATCCACTTTTATCACATCTTTCCATCAAAGGAGCACACAAAACATCAACAATCCAAGGGACAACCAAAGATCAACTTGAACAAAGGTAAAATATACTTTCTTCATCTTTGTTTTGTTTGAGTTAACGTAGCCCTATCTTGAGGTGTTAAGTGTTGTTTTCCTTCATTTTTCACTCTATTTTGTGTCATTTAGATAGGCTAACAACTCTTGATCACAACTTGATTATGGAAAGGTTGTAAATTATGTTATTGTATTCTTAAACCTTATCAATGTAATTATACTTTCATCATATGCTCTCACCTCACCATTATGGATCTTGGTGATTAGAAAATGGAGTTGATCCAATGATTATTAGATGTTTTTCTTGTTTGATGTTAATCTAGAAATTTCACATGTAGTAAAGGAAAATGAATAAACCTTGCATTTTCACACTTGTTTGGGTCCACCTTGCTTTATTTATCCTTATTTATGTGATAATTGGTCCTATTTTGCATCCATAAGCCTAATAAATTATATCTTTTTATGGCTAATCCTAACATACATCAAAGGGGAAATTATAATTTAATGATTCTAGTTGTGTGCCCTTGATTTTTGGGTCAAGACTAAGATACCATCTAGGGAATCTTTGTCCCCCAAAGGTCTTGGGACCCTCTTTTCAAAGGCACCTTAATTGGGCCCCTTTTTTGAGTCTATGCCCCGAGTTTCATGCCTCAGGACTAAGATGCCACCTAGGGAATCTTAGTCCGCCTTAGGTTATTTTTAGGATTTAATTTCAAATATTGGTGAGATTTAGCCTCCTTTAAATAATGATTTCATATGTTGGCATGTTGTGGTGTAATTTTAGTATATTAAGCATGGATAAATATAAATACAAGGTTCTTTCATTCATTTTCATAGCGATACTTTTGTGAGAGCATTCCTAACAACATAATTGAGTTCACAAGATCATTCAAGATCAATTCATCAAGCATTTGGAGCCATCATCAACATTCAAAAATCATATAAAAGATATTCTTGCATCATGTGTGTTTTTGAGCTAACATTTGTGATGTAGGATTTTGATTCAAGCAAGCAATTCAAGTCAAGATCTATCAAAAAATTCCTTTGATTCAATATCTACATTCAAGCTAGCCACTTCACTCAAGTTTGCATATTTCATAACAAGGGTTTGATGAGTTGCAACATTTTCATTTGTTCATTCATCATTCTATATTCTTAATATTTGATTTCCTTTCAAGGTTTAATTACAAACAAGGGGTTTGACTAGGGAAAACCCCCATTTACTAATAGTCAACAAGTTTTTCCTCTCTTGCATGTTTGTGTTTGCAAATTTAGGTTGAAGATTATTTGAAGTGTAAAGTTTCAAATTTGAAAATTTTTATTGCAAAGTTGTCATCTTCGCAAAAACTAACCTACAGGCTAGATCTAGAAGTTTCAAAACCTATGACCCAAGAAGAAGGAAGTGTCGACATTGAGCCTTAGGATCACTATCAGAGATTTCAAAAATTCAAGATGGGACTAAGTCAGCAGCAAGGGCATCTTAGTCCTCCATGAGTAATTTTGTAGAGATTCCTTCATATCCTATTTCAACATCTGAAGATTCTTCATTTTCCCAAAAAAAAAATGGGACTAAGATAATAGTAAGGGCATATTAGTCCTCCCTGACATATTTTGACAACATTTTTTCATTTCTAGAATTCTCATCACATTTCTAGACTTATTAGGTACATACATCCTAACTTGTTGTTACTTAATTTTGTCATTTGCACTCATTATTCGGCTTGCATTACTTGGTATTCTGAGTTGAATATCAAGTTATCTTTTCCAAGCTTTTTCCTGGTGGTGAACTCCTCAAAGCTTAAATAAGCCCTCCTAGGTCTTCCTTATTGAGAATTGACTCACCTTTGGGGTTGATAGTCAATCCAAATTTGGATCCTAGGACATATTTGAATGAAAAGTGGAAAATAATGGTGTTCTATGACCTATATTATAAAGCACCCATTTCCCCGATGATTCATTTTGGTGAACCTAACATTTTTGAAAATTCATTTTCCTAATTTGGAGTTTAGTAAGATCCTAGATCTAGGTTGCATTAATTCTTGCATTACATCTTGAATTGCTGAAAGTTCACCTAGGGTTTCTTACATTTTCATTAGTGAAAGTGCATATAGGTTACATCTTTGCTTTCTTGCATCATTTTATGTCATTGAAAAAATGAAAAGTTCATTGTTAATTGTCCTAATTGAATTTAGAAACATTGTTATTGAATAAAAAATTGAAAAAAAATGCTTTCAATTTTGCATCCAATTGCACGTCCTTAGTCACTTTTTATTGCATTCATTTGCACACTTTTCTATTTCTAAACATCAAGGTATGTGCAGGATCATGATGGGAGAAAAAGTGGCAATATGATGGGTATGTGTAGGGTATGTGGCTGACGAATTATTTTTTACCCAAAATTGATCAAACAAAAAGGGATTTTAAAGGAGATTCTTTGCTTTCCACCAATATAAATTATGCTTTATTTTGAATTTAATAAATTATTATTATTCATTTTCTATTTGAATTATGACTAAAGTCCTTACTAATAGGCTGATTGAAAAACATCTATAGCTTTCAAACAATATCACATTTTTTGAATCCCAAACATGTGTCACATTATATGCTTCCCATACTATAGGATTAAAAAAATAAAAATTCATGAAGTTTTGACCAAGTTAAGGTGGTCAGACATACACGTTTTTATATTTTCTAAAAGTTGTAATAAAAAAATAATAATTAATTATTTACTTGGAAAAAAAAAAAAAATATGCATCATTAGGACATGAGTCCTCTACTTATATCTAAAATATTATAAAAAATAATTATCATTTTATTGTGGTTAGGGTGGTCAGACAGACACCTACTTCTTATTTTTTCCCTGAAATTTAAGTACTACTGCATTGAAATTTCAAATTTTCACCAAATAGATTTTTGTTTATTTTAAATAGACCTAGTAGTTTAGAAACTAAATTTAATTTGTTACAAATTCTATTCTTACATATTTTTGAAATAATAAATATATAAATTATTCAAATTTTTACATCAAATTTCCTAACTCTGATTTTTCTAAATTTTTTGCCAGTTAAGGGCATGTTTTTTCCATGATGATCTTGCACATACCCATCAAGTTCCTGAATAGGCAACCTTAAAACATTCTAAACAATCCAAATTTTGCTATTTTTCTGAAAAAAAAAACCTTTAGTAGGACCAAAATGCCCTTATTGGCATCTTAGTCCCTATGTGGTTTTTTTGCTTAGAACCTTGGGTGATCCCACAATACTGGTTTACAATTTTTGGTCAAACTGGACACTAAACTAATTTTTTCTAACTAAATCTTCATTTTCGGGCACCTATAGCGGCTAAACCATGAGGAATTTGAAGATGATGCAAAGTAGTGATTTGTGACATTTTGTCTGTAGACTCTAAATATGTTTATTTTAAAAATTTTGGAATAAAATTGCACTTCTTTTTCCATCTCCTTTGAAAAATAGTTTTTTTCAATAAACACCATATTTAAGGAGTGATGCTCACCATATACTACATAATTTTTTTTCCATGAAGGATAAAATCTTTTTTTTTTTTAATTTTGATTTGTAACTATGATATCTAGCGCTTGCATTTAGTTTCATAGTGTTTTATTGAATATTTTCCCCTTAATCAAGTTTCAAAGTCAAAACAATTACAATTCAAACATAGGCAAACTGTATACAACATAATTTTTTTTGTATGTATAAAAATTCAATTTTTTTTGTTGGATAAATGATTTCAATATCTAGTGCACTGATATTTTTCAATTTTTTTTTATAATCTGCCATTTTTCCACATGTACAGAATAGAGAGCTTGATTTTCGATGATAAGCCTACATTCATAAGAAATAAAAATTAAATATAATAATAAAATTAAATTTATTTAAAATTATACTTTTGGGAAGCTTATAATAAGGAATAAATACTTACAAAAAATAAATTTTAAATTAATTCATTTGATCCCCCAAAAGGTAAATCAAAAGTGGTTTTTTATTAGCATTTTGATAGGTGTAAAGGAGACTCCATTATAGGTATGGTTTAAAACTAGCAAGGTTCTATCCAAGGGGGTTTGATCTAAGGTGGTTTGATCAAACCCTCTTCAACTGGAATCCTTTAAATGGAACTTTTCAAGGTTTAAATCATTATATTTTCTAAAATATGTGATTTCAGCAAAAATCAGGATCTCCCAGAAATTGTAAACCAATATTGTGGGATCACCCCGCTATCTATGTTGTTTGATTCCTATTCCAGTTTTTGGAACCTCAGAATTTCATCAATGGGACCAAGATGCCCTTATTGGCGTCTTAGTCCCTATTGACTTTAAATTTGTAGTTTTCAGGGTTTGATTTTTTTTTTTTTGTGCTTCTATTTGCTACTTTCAATTTTTTGTTACAAATTGCAGAGTTATTGAACTCTAATTTCTTTCATTTCAAGTGCAATTGTAAGCATGGGATATTGTGTTTTTTACACTTTCTTTGGTTTACCCCTTGCATGAGCTATACTACTTGGTTTCCTACTATCAATACTATGGTAAGACGAAGTGCAAGACTCATGGCATCCCGTGATAAAACACTTGTTGTGGATCTTGGGTTATCTAGCTCTCTTACTCCTATTGTTGGTAATAGTTCACTAGATATGAATTGTACCTTTGATACCTATTTTGTTATTCCTACCTTACCTACAAGTTATATACGAAGTGTTCAAACAATGGTTGATCATATTCCTCAAGAAAACATAATGAAAATGCATGAAGACTTAGCCCATTTACAAGATAGTGTGAGTACTGAAAATATTTCCAACACTATTATACCTGCCATAGATAGTATTCACCGCATGATGGAAATTGATGTAGGACTAGAAATTTTGTGTAACATAGCTCAAATCTTTGGAAAACATCTTCCTTCCACAACTAATAGTGTTCAAGCCTCAAACAACGTGCAAATCCAAGGAGGAAATAAAACTCCTCCCCATTCAACCATTACCTTTATTCATAGCTATAAAAATCCTTAAGTGAAAACAATAGTGCAACCAGCTAGAGATATCTTTCCTACCTTGAACATTTCCACTAGTGTTCCTTATACCTATGTGGCATCTAATATTATATCTCCTCCTGTAATCAATACATTCACTTGTCCTCTCAACACATACACACCACCACAATATTCACCTCCATCTCAAACCACACATAATGACCCTATCATTACCCACCTTTTACAAAGCCTTTCATCCATTCAACATCAAGTTTCCACCATAAATTGGAATCTAAATTGGTCCACTTTCATACTATCTCAAAAGAAACCCACTATCTTTGGAGATATTGAGAACTTTGGTGCCACAAGGTATAGAGATCCATAGATTTGAGAAATAAGGAGGAAAGGGGGATCCTACTAATCAAGTTAATTCCTTTACTGCTTTGTGTAGTGACTTTATCCTTGAGGACAAACTTTTGGCTAAGATTTTTCCCCAATCCTTACAAGATGTTTCCTTGGACTATTTTTTTGTATTACTGAATAGATCAATTCATTCATTTAATGAACTTGTTCAAGCCTTTATTAACCATTTCCAAGTGCATATGGTTCCCAAAATGACATTAGTCAATTTCATGAGATGTAAAAAAAATGAGGATGAAAAGGTCACTGAATTTATTTCACATTACCAATCACTTTATTCCCAAATTAGTGTGAAGATTCTCGATTCTCACCTTCAAAATATGTTCATAGAAAATTTACAAGGTAAGATACGAGACAAGCTTACCATGATGAAATTTCCTTGCTTCATGCACTTGTGCACTACACTTGGAGATTATCATAATTTCGTAGGTAGTTGTGAACGAAAAACCACCTCTACCCATCTAAAAAAGTCCAAAACTTCAAACCAAAACACCTACCAGAATTTTAGAAGACAATATCAAAGTTTCCTTCAACTAAATTCCACCTCCCAACCTACCCAACAAGTTGATACCCAAGTAGCTGCTGTAAAGAAGAGTAATCCTTATATCTTTGGGGATCCACAAAGATAATTCACTCCCTTACTCGACACACTTCACAACATCATGACTCAGCTATTAAAAAAGAACATGCTTACCTTACCTCCCATTCAACCTCTTGACCCTAACAAGCCATTACCTTCGAGCTTTAGAAACAATACCTATTGTTCTTATTACCAAAAAAAGGACATGATATAGAACATTACAAGCGTCTTAAACATCTTATGGAAGACCTCATTGATTCTAATCATATCCAAATTGGAGGTGTGAATGAAAAAGGTAATAAGTTTGTAGTTCCTCCTAACCAAAACTTGCAAATATTTACCAATCCCATGTCTAACCACAATATTTCATTTGTTAAGGCTAGTGAAACTAAGCCTGATGTGATGAGAATTGACACGGATGATGAGAATATGAAAAATAATGAACAAAATCCTATGGATACTAATGAACAAAGTCCTATTAGTACAATGATAGTCTAGTTATTCCTGAGGTATTGGGTTCGACTCCCTGGCCCGTGACTTACCCCGTCACACATACTTGGGGCATGTGTTGGTTACCACGCAACCCTAGGGACTAGTCTCACCTCAAGCTCACCCCGTAAAGGGAACCCGCTGGGCTTGAGCCACTGAGGATACCCTATGGATAACAAAAAAAAAATTATAGTCTAGTTATTGACATCAAGCCTCGTAAACAACAAACCATAATGCCTATTGACATCACTTTCTCTTTAGAAGAAATAATAAAAAGTGCACCTAATGGTCCTCTTTACATAGCCAACAAAATCAATAACAAGACCACTCTTGGTATTTTAATTGATCTCATCTTTGGAGAGAATGTGATCATACAAGAACTCTTATATGTGCATGAACTCACTCAAGATAGATATGATAAACCAAAAGCATGGATTAAAATGCATGATGGTTTTGCTCATGCTATGATGGGCTCGATCACTCTCCCTTTACAAGTAGGACTGAAGAAATAAAATGTATCATTCAACATAATCTCTAATTTGGATCAATTTAATGTGAAGTTAGGATACAAATGACTTCACTCCATTAATGCGGTCCCATCCATTGTCCATAAGTTTTTAAATTTTCCAGTCGGAAATGAAATATTCACTATCAATCATAGTGGCTTAGACCTCCATCTTCCCATGGAAATTTTTCCTTGGACTATTTTTGGCCTGAGCCCATGGAACCTATAAGACCTCGTGAGGACTTCCTTTTCCTATCCTACCAAAATTTCAAAGAAAAATGCATTTCCAAGTTATCCCTTGAAAATTTTCCTCCAACCATGATCGAACCTCCTCCCCTTGAAAAAAACAATATTGAGCTTAAAGCCCTTCTGACTAACCAAGACCCATCCATCAAAAATCCCTTATCTATTTCCTATAAAAGGCCAAGAGAAAATCAAATAAGTCCTAATCTACCTCCTAAGAAAATTTATAAATCCAAAGAGAAAGTGGTTGAACAACCTTTTATGGTTTATTTTGTTCTTCCCTCACAAGAAGAAAAAGAACCTATGATTGAAAAACCCTCTCCTACACAAACACAACTTGAAAATCATAATAAAAGAAACTGAAATGATAGAGAGCATAGGTGTAGATGTCATGATATTGCTCAAAAAATGAATAAAGAGAACAACATAGAAAATCAAAATCTGAATTTGACAGAAGCAATAAACAATGAGCCTCTTCCATCACCAGATGCAATAGATCCTATGTCTCCAACAAAACAAGGACCAACACCTTCTATGGATATTATCATTCTTCCTCCTGTTGTGGTTAACTTAGATAACAATCAAGAAACTACTAAAATTGATGAGCAAGTGCATAATTAGTTAAATTTTCTATTTTCCTCTTACATGAGCTTAAACAATAAAAATTGTGATCCTCCTAAACTGATTGATGCACATGTGTTGAACTTGGTGATTATCCAAGTACAACCATTGATGTTGTCCCTCTAGTGATCTACATTCCGCATATACTAAATAAGTCTAGGATGTGGATGACATGTTGGATGGTTGACTCACATGTGATTTACTAGTATTTTTTGTTTTCTTTTTGGTTGATTGCATGTGTGTAATGTGATCCCCCATTTTGTTTGATGCCCCCTCTCTATGTACACTCCTCTCCTTGTACCTTCATTCTTCCATATGTTGTAAGCTTCTTTGTCTTTTCATTGGTCTTTACCTTTCATTTTCCTTTATCTTTCCTTTTTTGTCTCATGTTTTCCTTTTGAGGGTGATGCAAGGTGTCAAGACACCCTATGTCTCTTCCATGTTGACCCAAAAGATTTTTCATTATATTTTCTTTTCCTTTTCATTTTTGTTGTGTTTTCCTTTTGGGGATGATGCAAGGCATCGAGACACTCTATGTCTCTTCCATATTGACTCAAAAGATTTTATATTATCTTTTCTTTCCCTTTAATCTTTTGTCTTGTGTTTACCTTTTGGGGATGACGCAAGGCATTGAGACATTCATGTTTCTTCCATGTTGACCCAAAAAAAAAATCTTTTTTTTTCTCTCATTGTGTCATTCTTCCAATTCTATGTGTATTTGGGGAATGATGATAGTTCTGAACTCTCTAACATCATTGCAACAAAGACAAATATTGACCCCGAATCCACAAATCCCTTATGAGTTTCTAGAGAGAAACCCTCTTGTTCCTTTTTCATGTTTTGTCTGCTTTAAAGTAATTTATCATAGCATGGTGTTTAGCAACTTCTTTAAAGTGATGGCATACATCAACATTATTGTGGCATGATTTCATTTTCATTTGTTTCCATTTTCCTTGATGTCATTTTCTTACTTCATTTGGTGTTTTTCTCTTTGTGGTGACATTGGGAGTAATGTCCCTCAAAAGCTTGATCTATCTTAGCATATTACATTCCTCTTAGTGGTGATGCAATGTGCACTACATTCCTTAAGTCACAAATATTTTATCCTTTGATTGGTCCTCTCTTGGAGACATTAGGAACAATGTCCCCTAAGATTAATACCTCATATGAACTAGGTAAGATCCCTTTGTACATCCCTCTTTCCTATTGCATTTTCTTTTTTTCCTTATTAAAGTCATGGAGGTATGGATTTGATATGGTCCCTTGGGGCTCACCTAGTGAACAACTAGCTTCACTAATGTTGATGTGTTTTTATGTACTTCTCAACATAGGCAGTGATTAGGTGCACTACCTCTCTTGAAAGACAATCTTCCACAATCAAATTGCAGAACACTATCCCAAGGTCTCTAATGTCAGGTCTTGACAGTGTTTGGAATATCTCAATTGTTTGATGTGATTTGCTAGAATCACATGGCAGACTTACGAATGAGTTACAAAGCATGGGAAGTTGGGTCTTGAAATGGAGTTCCTAAGATGGAGAAGTTGTTGTGCATTTTTTGTAGGTTCGAACAATAGTCTTGAACTCCAATTTTATCATTGGATTTAGCTTTACAATGTGCAATGAACCTTTCCTAAGGTACTTATTAAAAAAAAGGAAAAAGGGCAGGGAAGAGAGAAGGTTCCTGGAACTGAAACTACAAATGAATAGTGATCATGGAGGCTACTACAATAGACAAACTTCCTAAAATAGGTTTTGCTTGGCCAAGAGAAACCTACAGTTGCATAAAACCAGTGCAATCTTCTAAGGACTATAGATTTTCAAATTGCTTATGCAGATCAAGCACATGTGATTGAACTAAGTTACAACATTGAAATCAAGAAGCCCAGGCTAACTTTACATAGCAATTTTTCATCAACGAGTGCTAAAAGTATGGGCTGAAAGTTCATCAAATACCATAACAACAATTTCCATTATCATCTCCATTCAAGAATCTACAACTAAAAATACTATGGAAGTTGAACCATACATACATAAAGAGAAAACTCAAAAGGAACACCCATAAATCATGCAATGTTGCTTTCTATTGCTGCAAAATGTCTTTACATCAGTTGTCCAACCCTTACAAATGAGGGGTAAGCCCCTATTTATAGTTTTTCAAAGCCTAAATGAATGGCTAGGATCAATTTGCAATGAATGGCCCAGATTCAATTACATTAGGGTTTCACCTACCCCACAATGTTCAGTAATTTTAAAATACATCATTTGTCCTTTCCCTGTTTTGTCATCTAGTGCCCAATTGTTGTAGCAGTTTTGTCATTTAGCTGATTGCCCTTTTATTGTAGCTAAAACTGCCTGAAAGATGCCTTCTTACTTAATGTTTTTGTAGTGTTCTTCCTTGGATCAAACAAGCCCATCGACGATTGGCATCAATTGATTGGTTGCCCCTGATTCGAGTACACAACTCATCATCATCTGGTGAAAAGTAGGACAACTCCTTCATGCCTTCTTCAAGACCACCCCATTGCATTTTTGTCATTGACTTCCTTGGCATAGTCCTTCTAACGCTGACCCTGTTGGTGTGTGCTAGGTTGAGAGGCGAACATGAAATGAATGGTGACAGGAGCAATGCGCTTTTCCTTGCTTATCTTTCTCGATGGGTCTCCTAACAGACCGATAGTAAGCTTCTTGAATCTTGCATACATGAAGTGTCATAAGTGCTTCCATATAGAAATCAAGGAAAACATTAGTCAAATCTAGTAAAATCCTTGTTAGATCCATCCATGCATCATCAAAAGATCATAATATTCATATTTGGAGCTCATTTGGACCGTAAACATTAATGTGGGCCCAAGGAGGCGGGCAGTGAATGGGGGATAACAAACTGGAAGGGAAGTTCCCAAACCTCACAAAACTTAGCAAAACCAAGATTTTTTAATTATAGCACATGGGAAAAGGGAAAGGAAGAGTGCCCAAAAAACTTCCTCAAGATTGGACTCATTTCAAAAAAAGCGAAAGTTCAAAACGGCCATGGAGGGGAGGAGTCCCAGAAATGGCCACGGAGGGGCCGGGCTCCAGAGGCTGGGTCTTCGAGGCTCCACAGATGTTCAAAATGGCCATGGAGGGAAGGAGTCCTGAAAATGGCCACAAAGGGGCCAGGCTCTGGAGGGCGGGTCTTCTGGGCTCCACGGATGTTCTAAAATAGCCAAAGGGGGACAAAGCTCTGAAACCACCGAAACTTAACAAAACGTTGACGAAACCTTGGTAGTTCACTTAAGCACTACAAACACATCCCAAATCCACCAAAAAGTTATCCCCAAAGTAAAAAATGTGGAAACTGGACTGATGGGGGTCCACGAATGTTCAAAATGGCCAAAGAGGGACGGAGTCCCAGAAACGGCCACAGAGGGGCTAGGCTCCGGAGGCCGAGCCGCCGGGGCTCCACGGATGTTCAAAATGGCCAAAGGGGGACGGAGTCCCAGAAATGGCCACTAAGGGGCCGAGCTCCGGAGGCCGGGCCACCAGGGCTCCATGGATGTTCCAAAACAGCCAAAGGGGGATGAAGCTCTGAAACCACTGAAACTGAATGGAACGTTGACGAAAATTTAGCAGTTCACTTAGGCACCACAAACACATCCCAAATCCACCAAAAAGTTAGTCCCAAAGTCAAAAATGTGGGAACCAGACCGATAGGGGTCCACAGATGTTTCCAAAACAGCCAAAGAGGAAGAGAGTTCTGAAGGGAAAGTTCTAAAACCACCGAAACTTTACGGAACATTGACGAAACTTTGGCAGTTCACTTAGGCACCTCAAACACATCCCAAATCCTCCAAAAAGTTAGCTCCAAAGTCAAAAATGTGGAAACCGGACTGACAGGGGTCCACGAATGTTTCCAAAATAGCCAAAGAGGAAGGGAGTTCTAGAGGGAAAGTTCTGAAACCATCATTCGAAACTTAATGGAACACTGACGAAACTTTAGCAGTTCACATAGGCACCACGAACACATCCCAAATCCACCAAAAAGTTTGCCCCAAAGTCAAAAAATATAGAAAAAAGTGAATCGAGCGATCAAAGACCAAGTCAATAGAAACAAGACAATGGGCAGAAAAGGGATGGGAGACTTCATTTCTCCACGGATTTGAATACCCTAAGTAGGTGAATTTGGTCAGGGGGATTTGATCGTTTTAAGGAACATGACCAATTTGGGCTTGGAAAATGGGGCATGTAAAACAAGATAGGAGCAAAGCAACCTATCGAGAGCAAAAAAAGGGGGTCCCTGCCTACAGCGGGGCATGTGTGGAAAATATGTACAAAAAATGGTGAATCACTGGGGAAATGCTCCCAAGCATTTTGATGAAAAACTAGAATCACGAACCCAGAATATCTGGTTCTGACCTTCATGCTAGGGAAAAAAAACTAGATGCCCAACCAAAGGATCAAAACCACTAGCCAACCCAACCTTCAGTATGCTAAAAATCCAAGTGTGTGCAATTGCGTTAATTCCCATCCTTTAGTTACTATAGAAACCCAAGCTCCGTCAAGTTAGGCTACATAGTTTATTCTAACTCCAAAAGCATCTGGAACATTGCCTCGCTGCCAGTCAGGCGTTCATATCCCCGACGAGGTTATTGTTGTGATTCTCCCGAACATTGCTCTACTACCAGCCGGGCATCCATAGCCCCGGTAGAGTTTCTCGGATACCCTTGAAAATTTGAATTTTCTCTTTCTTTTAATTTTCAATGTTTTCTTTCTTTCTTTCTTTTCTCTTTTCAGCTCTTTTATTTCAACCCACAAGCATTGAAGCTCACACTCAGGGCTGAGAATCACAGTGGCACTGGAGCAGAATTTTAGATTTTTCACTTAACTAGACTTCACAAAAGACCCTACAGTGACCATCGGATACTTAAGATGTGTAAGAGCTGTAAGATTTCAAAATATGTTATAGTCAAACTAAACCAACAACTTATCCTCTTTGAATCAAACACCCAGATCACTTGACACTAATAGAAGATCCTCACCATCCACTCTGAAAACTTGATTAGAGTTTGACAAAGAAATACATAGAACAACCCCAGGCGATAAGTATGGTTGTTGTGTGCACATATGTGCCTAGCTAAAAGCAAAGGGACCCCAAGAAAAACAACAACAAAGTGAAAGGAAACAAAAGGCAAACAACCTACAAAGTGAGCAACCTACACACACCAACTAACCTAAGGAAAGCAGAGTATTTACAGGAAACCTATACTACTCAAAACGGGCTATGTACAAAGATATTTACAAAGCACTATGTTCAGGCAAGGAAAGTTGACATTAACATTTATTGGATTTTGCAGTGCATGCACAAGCAAATGGGAAATTTTTTTAATTCTTAACCATGCAAATTTATCTTTATATTCTGAAAAAAGAAATTCAATGTTGCAACACTCAAGTTCAATCGCAACATCATAAAAAATCAGCAATTGAGGAGGCCCATTGAACCCATGGTTAATCCATAAACATGTTCAATTTCCCTCATTCCCATTATCAAAATAATAAGTGTAGTTATGAGAAATAATAGGGGCAAGGAAGGATAGAACTTGGATGTCATCACATGGAGGTGGCAACATTGGACAGTCGAGAGCAAGCACAACATCGATGATCGTTGCATCGGTAGCCTCGAGCGAGCGCGGTGGAGGGTGCAACACTTCAAACATTAAGCTTGCATAAGGCTGGGAGGACGGGGCAACAAACAACTCTTCCAATCTACCAATGGGATCTACAGCCCCGGTTGGTAGTTCTTCAAAAAGAAATACTTCTCCACATTGATCATCTACAAACTTGGGATCCACTTGGTTGTTGTCCTCAAATGGTAGTATGTTGTCTCCTCTCCTTCCCCAAGTGTCAATATCCTTTTTATGATGTTGAATGTCATGGGATAATGACATGGAAAAATCTGTCCTATTACATCTCCTTGAATGTGAAGGAGGATCAACAACGACCGTGGCGGAAGGGCTCCAAATTGCATCTTGTAGTTGGTCAATTCTGTCATACTTGTTGGAAGCCATCAAAACACCCCCGCCTTTTTCTTCTTCCCTTTGTTATTCATGCATCTCATTATGACATTCACTTGTTTCCTCTGGCTCACTATTGCTATAAATGGAGAAGGAGCTCCTCTCCCAACCTAGAAAATCTAGTGCATCACTATTCGGGGGCTCAAGGAGTATGTATTCATCACTACCGTCTTCTGGGATGTGCTCTTCCTCGGCATGAGCATACCTCCGTAGTGCAGCTCCCAAAGGAAAGAAGTCATCAATTGATGGAACCTCATCAAGGGGACCAAAGAGTACTGCATAATTTTCCTCCAAAGACTCGGCATAATGCCTATCATTCATGGTGTGCAAATGGTCTTTGAGAGGAAATTCTTGATGACTGGTGGACAACATTCCTATTTGATCTAATTCATCACTCATAAGTTTGAGACTATATTGTTGTCCTTCTTCTATTGTTGTCCCAACATCCTTTTCAGGACCACCTTCAACTGAGC
The DNA here is from genome assembly GCA_007258455.2 of Sequoia sempervirens. Taxonomy (NCBI): domain Eukaryota; kingdom Viridiplantae; phylum Streptophyta; class Pinopsida; order Cupressales; family Cupressaceae; genus Sequoia; species Sequoia sempervirens. The sequence goes on from VDFB02193121.1 coordinate 126,291, forward strand.
TGTCACTTGGCTCTAGCTCTTGGTCTTCTACTTCGATCCAAGCAGCAAGTGGAGGAGGTCGGGTGCTTGGCTGCTCCACTCGTCCTCTAACTTGTTTGATAGCCTCTTTGCACAGTCTGCATGTGAACTCTAAGTGTGATGAATCATGAATTCTGCACCAATTTGGCAGTAGCAATACCTCCAAATCCACTTGACATCTTAGTTCAGACCAATCCTTTGCTAATTTGGAGATGAGCTGGTCATATCTTTCTGCTACTGGGTCCTCATCATCACTTGAAAAAGAAGCTTCATGGTAGACAACCATGGCAAGTGGTTGTTCCCACTCCTCTGAACTTTCATTTTCAAATTCTTGATTGTTGTCATTAACAAAGGAGAAGCCTGCTAGTCTGATTTCACTTATACTCTCATCATCATTTTTTGCTGCTCCAAGGTTGTCAACCTTTTCTTTTTCCTGTTCTTCAACATCTTCATTGGTTGTTCCAACATGCAATGTTGCAGACTTTGTTGATTCATCAAATTCCAATGACTCCTCTTCTAGAGTAGAGGACTGCTCTTTGCTGATAGAGGAAAGACTTTCCAACTCCCTTCCAACTAAATTTTCATCACATCATTCTGTTGTCCTACTGAAACCAACTTCTTCTTTTTCATTTTCAGCTTCAATGTTCGTTGTCCCAACACTAACTCGTGTCAAATTTCTTGGTTCATCTTCAATGTGCTGTCCTCTAGATGTTGACAGCTCTTGTGCCTCATTGGATAACTTCTCCTCATTGGGAGTTGGCTACTCCAACTTGTCTGAACAACCCTTGGCTTGAGCGATGATTTTTGGGCATGACGAGCAAGTGAATTCAGAGTGGGGTGAATTGTGAAATCTGCACGAACTAGATATCAATATTTCCTCCAATCTTGGTTCATCTTTGTTGTTTAAATGTTCCTAGATCAGCTCCTTGAATGCCTTTGCTGCCATGGTTGTCAATTCTTCCTCTGGGTCTGTAAGGGCTAAAGGTAGATAGATTTCCCAGAAGGGGATTTCTCCTTGCAAGATCTTTTCAATTTTGCTCAAGAAAGTCATACATCCCAATTCATTGTGCCTGCGAGTGCAATGGATCCGACATCTATCCGCCAATGCAAATTGCTGCAATGGCTTCTTTAGTCTCTTATTCAAATCTACATGCAACTAGGTGATGTCAATCCATACATGCTGCTTCATTTTGACTCAACTTCTTTTTCCTTCTGAATTTTCTAATTTTTTAGCATTAAAAGAGATCTCCCTATCTCAAATTTCGTCTTTGAAAGTGCTCTTTTCAAAGTGCCAAATTTTAGCTTTGTAGCCTCAACATGTCATGCCCTCCTAGCGCCAGTTCTGTTGATGTGTTTTTATGCACTTCTCAACACAGGCAGTGCATAGGTGCACTACCTCTCTTCAAAGACAATCTTCCACAATCAAATTGCAGAACACTATCCCAAAGTCTCTAATGTCAAGTCTTGATAATGCTTGGAATTTCTCAATTGTTTGATGTGATTTGCTGGAATCACACGGTGAACTTACAGATGAGTTACAAAGCATGGGAAGTTGGGTTTTGAAATGGAGTTCCTAAGATGGAGAAGTTGTGCATTTGTTGTAGGTTCGAACAACAGTATTGAACTCCATTTTTATCATTGGATTTAGCTTTACAATGTGCAATGAACCTTTCCTAAGGTACTTATTAAAAAAAAGGAAACAAGGCAGGGAAGAGAGAAGTTTTTTGGATCTGAAACTACAAATGAATAGTGATCATGGAGGATGCTACAATAGACAAACTCTCTAAACTAGGTTTTGCTTGGCCAAGAGAAACCTACAGTTGCACAAAACTAGTGCAATCTTCTAAGGACTGCAGATTTTCAAATTTCATATGCACATCATGCACATGTGATTGAACTAAGTTGCAACATTAAAATCAAGAAGCCCAGGCTATTTTTACACAACAATTTGTCATCAACAAGTGCTAAAAGTATGGGCTGAAAGTTCATCAAATACCATAACAACAATTTCCATTATCACCTCCATTCAAGAATCTACAACTAAAATTACTATGGAAGTTGAACCATGCATACATAAAGAGAAAACTCTAAAGGAACACCCATAAATCATGCAATGTTGCTTTCTATTGCTATAGAATGTCTTTACATCAATTCTCCAACCCTTACAAATGAGGGGCAAGCCACTATTTATAGTTTTCCAAAGCCCAAATGAATGGCTAGGATCAATTTGTAACGAATGGCCTAGATTCAATTACTTTAGGGTTTCACCTACCCCACAATATTTAGCAATTTAAAAATACATCATTTGTCCTTTCCCTATTTTGTCATCTAGTGCCCAGGTGTTGTAGCAGTTTCGTCATTTAGTTGATTGCCCTTTTACTATAGCTAAAACTTCCCATCAACGATTCCCTTCTTACTTGATGTGTTTGCAATGTTCTTCCTTGGATCAAATAAGCCCATCGATGATTGGCATCAATTGATTGGTTGCCCTTGATTCAGGCGTATAGCTTATCATCATCTGGTGAAAAGTAGGACAACTCCTTCATGCCTTCTTCAAGACCACCCCCTTGCATTTTTGTCATTGACTCCCTTGCAACAGTCCTTCTAACACTAATCTTGTTGGTGTGTGCTAGGTGGAAAGGTGAACATGAAATGAATGGTGACAGAAGCAATGCACTTTTCCTTGTTTAGCTTTCTTGATGGGTCTCCTGATAGACTGACAGTAAGCTTCTTAAATCTTGCATACATGAAGTGTCGTAAGTGCTTCCATACACAAATCAAGGAAAACATTATTCAAATCTTGCAAAATCCTTGCTAGATCCATCCATGCATCGTCAAAAGATCATAATATTCATATTTGGAGGTCATTTGGACCGTAAACATTAATGTGGGCCCAAGGGGGCGGGCAGCGAATGAGGGATAGCAAACCAGAAGGGAAATTCCTGAACCTCACAAAACTTAGAAAAATTGAGATTTTTTAATTATAGCACATGGGAAAAGGGGAAGGAAGAGTGCCCAAAAAACTTCCTCAAGATTGGACTCATTTCAAAAAAAGTGAAAGTTGAAAACGACCATGGAGGGGTGGAGTCCTGGAAATGGCCACGGAGGGGTCGGGCTCTGAAGGCCAGGTCGTCGGGGCTCAACAGATGTTCAAAACGACCATGGAGGGAACAAGTCATGGAAATGGCCACGGAGGGGCCGGGCTCCAGAGGCCGGGTCGCCGGGGCTCCACGGATGTTCTAAAATAGCCAAAGGGGGACGAAGCTCTGGAACCACCGAAACTTAACAGAATGTTGACGAAACCTTGGCAGTTCACTTAAGCACCACAAACACATCCCAAATCCTCCAAAAAGTTATCCCCAAAGTCAAAAATGTGGAAACTGGACCGATGGGGGTTCACGGATGTTCAAAACGGCCAAAGAGGGACGGAGTCCCGAAAACGGCCACAAAGGGGCCGGGCTCCGGAGGCCGGGCCGCCGGGGCTCCACAAATGTTCAAAACAGCCAAAGGGGGACAGAGTCCCGGAAATGACCACGGAGGGGCCGGGCTCTAGAGGCCAGGCCGCTAGGGCTCCATGGATGTTCAAAATGGCCAAAGAGGGACGGAGTCCCAGAAATGGCCACGGAGGGGCCGAGCTCTGGAGGCTAGGCCGCCGGGGCTCCACGGATATTCAAAACAACCAAAGAGGGATGAAGTCCTAGAAACGGCCACGAAGGGGTCAGGCTCCGGAGGCCGGGCCGTCGACGCTCCATGGATGTTCCAAAATAGCCAAAGGGGGATGAAGTTCCAAAACCACCGAAACTTAACTGAACGTTGACGAAACTTTGGCAGTTCACTTAGGCACCACAAACACATCCCAAATCCACCAAAAAATTAGTCCCAAAGTAAAAAATGTGGAAACCGAACCGACAGGGGTCCACAAATGTTTCCAAAACAGCCAAAGAGGAAGAGAGTTCCGGAGGGAAAGTTCTAAAACTACCGAAACTTTACGGAACATTGACAAAACTTTGGCAGTTCACTTAGGCACCTCAAACACATCCCAAATCCACTAGAAGGTTAGCCCCAAAGTCAAAAATGTGGAAACCGGACCGACAGGGGTCCACGAATGTTTCCAAAATAGCCAAAGAGGAAGGGAGTTCTGGAGGGAAAGTTCTGAAACCATCGAAACTTAATGGAACGTTGATGAAACTTTGGAAGTTCACTTAGGCACCACAAACACATCCCAAATCCACCAAAAAGTATGCCCAAAGTCAAAAAATGTAGAAAAGAGCGAATTGAGCGATTAGGGACCAAGTCAACAGAAACAAGACAGTGGGTAGAAAAGGGATGGGGGACTTTATTTCTCCATGGATTTGAATACCCTAAGTAGGTGAATTTTTTCAAGGGGATTTGATTGTTTGAAGGCACATGACCAAATTGGGCTTGGAAAATGGGGTACACAAAACAAGATAGGAGCAAAGCAGCCTGTCGGGAAGAAAAAAAGGGGGTCCCTGCCTACGGCGGGGTATGTGTGCAAAACATACACAACAACTAACTCTTGTGAGCATGCATTTTCTTATAGTACCTTAGTGCGGACAATGATTTTGGTTACCCAAGGGTTCCTCTAACTCTTCTAGGTTTTTCACCTAAAACGAGAGGAAGAATGGGGCCAAAATGCTAATTTCTACACTCAAGATTAATGTTATGAAGGGTGCAATGAATCTAAATGTGATGTCCTAATGCAACAAACTAAAAAATGAAATGATTTAGTGATGCTAATGCTAAGAAATGCAAAGTGCTAGAAAACATAGTGTGATATGCAAACTGATGAAATATATGCAATAAAGAACAAAATGAAGATGCTAAACAAAAACTATGCACCTGAAAACTAATGAAGAGGAGACTAGAGATCGCAGAGACCTCTAAAATTTTGGAAAACTTGAGTTTTAAGCCAATTGGGACACTTACGCCAAGCTGCGTGACAGTCCCAAATCAGAGAAACTGCCCAAAAAATTGTTTCTACCAAATGGGTACCTGAAACTATAAAAATTCCTGAAAAACTAGTGCAGTGGGACTAAGTCTCCACTATGGGTGACTTATTCAACTTTGGATTTTTTGCAAATCCGAAAGTGGAAATGGAAGCCCACAATTTGCACTCTATTTTATGATGGAAATAAGAATCCAAATCTTTGAAAACACCTACAAAATAGAGGATAATTTGTTTTCTAATTGGGGGTTTTCCTCAATCAAACCCCTAGTTGGTATTTAAAATTTGGAAGGGATAAAATCTACATAAAACCCTAGTCCTAGGTGTGTCTAAGACTAGGAAAACCTGAAGTAAGACAAAATCATATTCTAATGTGCTAGAATAAGATGATTAAAAGGAAATTGAATGATGTAATACTTCAATCCAAGAAACCCTACAACATTTCAAATGAATGTAAATGACATGCAAACCTTAAATCTGAAGATAGAGAGAAAATGGAAGATGGAATTAGTTTGAAAACAAATCTTTAGGTGTGATTTGATGACTAGTTGCATCTCCTCAACCTAGATTTCTCCATGATTCACCATAGGCATCCGTGATCAACCCTTTGCAATGTGAGATCTTGAACAAATAGTGAGCTTGAAGACCTGCAAAAACCCTAGTTTTCTACCCTAAAGCTTCAACTTTGTTGTAGAAAGACTAATGAAACTTCTAGTGAAAGATATTCAACACTTGACTTTTGATTTTTCTTTGTAAAAATGACTAGGAGATATAAAAAATGACCTAAAAAAAATGTATTTATAGACATTAACACTGAATTATTCATTATTTTAACTTCATTGGCCAACATCCCTCAAGAATTTGAATTAGGTCAGTGATTTTCTCGCTCAAAAGTGGAAAATACCTCAAAAGGGACTAAGTCGCTACCTTGGGTGACTTAGTCAGACCCAATATTTTTGAGGTGGGTCTCATGAAATTTGAGTGGTTTGAATGTTTCTTATTGGGATTTGTGTGATTTGTGAGTGGAATAGGCCTTAAAGTGTAAAATCATGAGCATTAGGGGCCTATAAATGTAGTTTTTAAGGGGTGATTGATGCAAGGGTGTCTAAAATAGGACCAAATTAATCACAAAATTGCCTCTTTCTCCAAGAGTATAAAATTTTTGGTGACACATTAAGCCCCCACTTTAGCACCCATATGACTCTACGTGCATATCTAAGCTAAAGGACTCTAAACAGTATGCTTTACTATAAAAGGATACTCATTCAAAAAATAGGAGAATGAAGCCCCCATTGTAGTTATCTCCAAAATGACAACATTAGGAACCACATCCTACAACACAAATTTTTTATTTGTCCAAAAATCCTTTTATATAACTTCTAGAAATCAAATTCAAGAGTAGATGTATGCCCCACCTTGATTTTACTTGGTTTACAAAGGTGGAATCAAGGTAGCAATCTAGCCACATCGAACAAGAAATATCATATCATAGGAAATTTTCAAGTACCATGTCACATAATGATAGAAATTTTATGATTTTGGGTGAGGAATCATGATTCCAATACATCAAACGTCATAAAAAATGGAGTTCCCTAGCACTTAATATGATGGTTTGAATAAAAAGTACTTTATTAATTCTTAATATATGAAAAACCCTAATCTGATGGATAAGAGTAAAAATAATGAAAAGAGTTAAAAGAGGTTAAAGTGAAGTATTTGGTCACTTGCTATTTTGTTTTACCTTCTTGCAGCATGAGTGATGTGTGAGACAGAAAGATGTCGAGTAGATGAGATTACAGACCTAACAATTAGACGTTCTCCGGGACTAGGTGGCACATGGTGAGTGTCAGCATGAGGTGAGTCGATTCTGCTACCTTCGCTTAGTGATTTTTCAATGAATTAATAATTTTTATGTATATATAGGTTAATTTAGGATCTTGGAAAAAAGTTTGCAAAGTGTCCCCTTTTTTCGTGAAGTGTCCCATTTCTTTGCAAAGTCTCCCTTTTGTTCTCAAAGTGTCTTGTCTTCTTTGATCATGACCAGTCACCAGTCTCTGACGTAGATGATGTCGGTGCCATAGGGGATTATGAGGAGTGGTGGAAAGTGAAAAAAATAGCATCGGTATTCCTAATGGATGATCTAGTGGGAGATGTAGGTCAATTACCAAATAAAGGAGATGATAGAGAGGATAGGGCCGAGGAGACATGCTACAAGACTGTAGATATATTCACTGATGTCATTGATGATGAGTACGATGAGGATGCAGATCTAGATTATGATGGCCAGGAGGGAGAGGAGGAGGATGAGGAGGAGGAGCCACCCCTGAGTGAGAGTGATGAGGCAGCTACTGAGGATCGACATGAGTGAGGAGATCCCTCTCCCATCTGTATTCAAAGAGGTTACGAGTAGTAGCTTTAATAGGCACCAGTACCCAAAGTTGAGGAGAGGCTAGCACATCCTCCTTGCCCCCTATACAGGATGATTTTGAGATTTCTTAGCCTACCAGAGATAAAGGTGATGATATTTGATTTTATGCATGTACTTTAGTGCTTATGCTCTTTATATATATATCATGATGATGTTTACTAATTGTTTATTATTTCTACCTTGGAGGAGTGATGAGAGACTGGAGGGAGTTCTACCATCAAGTTGCTATAGAGATAGCTCCTACATCCATTGACGAGGAGGAGATGGACTTGGATTATGTTCCCCCACGTATCATGGGGGAGGAGCCAGAGTCACTTTGACCATTCGTGAGGCTATGTGAAGTGTATGAGAGTGTGAGGAGATGAATCTATTGAGTCAAGACTAAAAGAAAGTCATCCTAGACCCTAGTAGAGCTGGAGAGACTACAGGCAGAGGTATCATGACTACAGGTAGATAGGGACTAGATAGCGAAGGAGCATCATGTGTCCCTTGGATTGATACAGGGTTTAGAGTTTGCACTCAGGTTTGGAGGATCGCGGCCACGGTCACACACGACCATCTCCCAATGTCCTACTACTAAATCATGAGTACCAAAGCTCAAGGGGTCTAGTTCTCACAAATCTCAGTGATGTATATTATGATGATATGTATATAAAACTTTGGATATATATATATATATATATATATATATATATATATATATATATATATGAGCATTTGATGTTTTATGATTTATCTTAATGTGTTTGAATGTTAAATGACAATGAACATTATTAATTAAATAACCTTTGCAAGATTACTTAATTAATGTCTTCATGATTTTACAGAGTTTATGTGATCTAATTAAAACATATTACAGTTTCTTATTAGATACAACATGATGATTGAGTATGTTATGCTAAATTAAATTTCATTTATCATAACACACAAAATGAATTTGAATAGCATGAAACTTAAAGTAATTATAAATTAAATAATCACTTTAGTTCTCAAGACATATGCATGATTGGTTTGTCGAGAACGGAGCAATGTGAAAGCGTATAGGATAAGACCCCATAACTTTAACAACACTTCTTTATAATTCATACTATTCAAAAAGGGTTGACATAATATCGACGTAAATGCATGGAATTGATAGGCTCCTTGAGGGGTGTTCCATCGAGTTTTGTTAAGACATACACACCAGACCCAAAGCTTTTGTCAACTATATATGGTCCTAACCAATTAGGACTAAATTTTCCTCTTCCATTAGGGTCCACGTTGGCATTACACTAATTTGCAGATAGAACTAAGTAACCCTTGTGAAATGTGCAAGGGATAATGTTGAGATTGTAATAGCAATGTTTCCTTTTGCAATAAGCTTGGAGATGCTCAAGAGCGTTAATGTGTTGTTCATCGAGCATCTCAAGTTGGTGCAATTGTTCTGCCTTATAAGTGTTATTGTCAACTAGACCTTGAAGAGCAATCTGTAATGTTGGGATTTCTAATGCTGAGGGCATGATTACCTCAGTACCATAAACTAGTTTATAAGGTGTGGCTCCAGTGGAGGCTCAAACACTTGTGCTTTAAGCCCAAAGCGCATAGTGCAATTGTGTGTGCCAATCCTTGTGATTATTATTAACAACTTTCTTAAAAAAAAATTCAAGGACTTTATTAGTTGATTCAGCTTGACCATTAGATTGTGGGTAAGAAGTTGTCAAAAAATGATGTTGAATATTAAAGGTATCCAAGAATTTCTTCACATCATTATTCTTAAATGTTGTGCCATTATCAGAGACTAATGTGGAAGGGAGTCCAAAATGAGCAATAATGTATGATAGGATGAATCGACGTATTACTTCAGTGGTTGTAGATCGAAGAGGAATAACCTCTACCCATTTCATGAAGTAATCAGTTGCAGTGATGATAAATGTATGCACAACGAAAGATGGTGGCGAAATTTTTCCAATTATATCTAGCCCCCATACAAATAACAGAAAAATAGGGATTTGGGCACGGAGCTCAGAAGTAGAAACATGAAATAAATTGCTATGTTCTTGACATTTGTGACATCGCTTAAAACATACACATAACAATATTTTCCCATATTTTTCCAGTAGTATCCTATAAGAATAAGTTTTTGTGCTAGGGTCTTTGTGCCAAAATGACCACCATAAATGCCTGCTTGAGTGCCATGTTGATTTCAAAATCCTTAAGACATCTAAGTAAAATTCCATCAAAGGACCTTCTATATAACACATCGGCAAGAATTATGTATTTGGTGGCTAATTATTTTAAACAAGCATGGGTGTTATTTGTTAGATGTTTGGGAATGGTACCATATTTTATATAATTATATATGGCACTGTACCATTCACTCAAATCATCCTTGGTTGCTGTTAACATGTCTACGGTGGTGTCATTGATTGAGGGTTTCAGGATTGGATGAGTGGTGAATATAACATCTTGTGAAGGATCTTGAGGAGATATAAGAGAAGCAACACTCACCATTGCATCCGCGTGTCGATTATCTTTTTGTGGGATGTTATCAATGGTGAATGAGTTAAATTTCATCAACAAGGACATTGTAATATCCTTATATTTTGATAATTTATCATGTTTAGCTTGACATATGTTGTTTATTTGTTTTATCACTAATTGTGAATCGCCAAAGATCTTGATATCTTTAATGACCATGATTAAAGCAACACATAATCTAGCGATTAGCACCTCATATTCAACTATGTTATTCGTACATAGGAAATGATGAGCCTAGTTTATGGTCTATTTTTTTGGGAGAATTTATGATTTGTTTGTTGAAGTTATCATGAACCTTGGGGTGATCCCACAATAGTGGTTTACAATTTTTGGCCAAACTCGACACTAAAATAATTTTTTTTAACTAAATCTTCACTTTTGGGAACCTATAGCAGCTAAACCGTGAGGAATTTGAAGATGATGCAAACTTGAGTTTCATGAAATTTTCTCTATAGATTCTAAATATATTTTTTTCAATTTTTTTTGAATCAGATTGCACTTCTTTTTCCATCTCCCTCAAAAACTATTTTTTTTCAAAAAACAACATTTTTAAAAAGTGACGCTCACTGTATAGTGCATAACTCTTTTTCCATGAAGGATAAAATTTTAATTCTTTCAAATTTAGATTCATAACTCTGATATCTAGTTCTTCCACTTGGTTATATAGTTTTTTATTGAATATTTTTTCTTTAATCAAGTTTTAAATTCAAACCCATTATAATTTAGACATAGCGCAACTGTATAATGCGTAACTTTTTTCATATGTATCGAAGTTTAACTTTTTTTTCTTTTTTGGATCAAGGACATCAATATCGGTGCACTAATATTTTTAATTTTTTTAATAATCTGCTATTTTTCCACATGTGCATAAAAAAGAGCTTGATTTTCAATGAAAAACCTACATTCACAAGAAATAAAAATAAATATAATAATAAAATTAAATTTATTTAAAATTATATACTTTTGGGAAGCTTAAAATAATGACTTACATACTTACAAAAATAAATTTTAAATGAATTCATTTGATCCCCAAAAGGTAAATCAAAAGTGGCTTTTTATAGTTTTGATAGGTGTAAAGGAGACTCTATTATAGGTATGGTTTAAAACTTGTGGGGTTCTATCCAAGGGGGTTTGATTTAAGGTAGTTTGATCAAACCCTCTTCAATTGGAATTCTTTAAATGGAACCTTTTAAGGCTTAAATCAATATATTTTCTAAAAATATGTGATTTCAACAAAAATCAGTTCCTCCCAGAAATTGTAAACCAGCTTTGTGGGATCACTGCTTGACATTAAGTGTTGATATTTTTATGATATTTCCTTAGAACTATAGACATTGGGCTTAATCTTATTTCTGCAAATCTTTAATGACATTGGCATGTTATATGGGGTATCTATATTAATTTTGCATGTGATTAATGAATGTTCTTTAAGGTAGTTATAGATATGCAATTATTGTGCGTGCTAACATTAGCATACAAATATAATTTGAAGATATTAAATTGAGAAAGACACCGCCAGCTGGGCATGCACCATAATGTCCAGCAAGGGAATCATTCAAAGGTCAAAGGAGGATGACGGTAGGAGATTCTGCATGCAAATCAAATGTAACCGCCTTGTAGTGGACTTTAATGTTGTTGAACAAGTATTGGTGTTACTGTTGTGCTAAATTTACAGACACGTCTAACCAGATTCCATGCGCACATAACCGCCTCTCCATTTTCTCTGCTTTCCCTAAATTGGCATCCTCCCAGTTCATGGAGTTGACTGCCTTGCTTAGTTGGTAGTATAAATAAGGATCAGATGCCCCTTTTCAGAAGGTTGCACAATCTGATATTGTACTTGCATTCTTAGCTTTCAGTGATACACTACTCTATTGTACTCATGTTTTCTGATGAATAAAGTGAAGTTCTAAGTTCAAGCATCTAAGTTTTCATTAGTAGTAAAGGATAAAAATCCAAGGGGGACCACTTGGTGAGACATTCATCCTTATCTTAGTTTAGCCTAGTTGTTACTTTTTGTTCAGTAATTAGTTAAGAATTTTGCACTGTTTGTTCCTATAGCCACTAGAATTCCATTATGTGACTATTCCTATAGCCAAAGCAGAGATTAGTTTTCTATTTTTTGTTCATATTTTCATTTTTTTCATGCATTTCAAACTTAGTATGGTTGTTGGTTGATGTTCAGGGTGTGCAAGAAGTTGAGTCCACTTTTTGGCCAAAAAGTGGAAGTGTTTTCCCTGATTTTTAGAATTTGTCACATTGACCTCAAAATTTGAAGAACTTAGATAAGGAATCTTGAAAAAAGTCACTAATCATAAAATGTAGTACTCAGAGTCTAGTTTCCAAATATGTAATTTATTTCAATACCCATATGGTACAAATTGAGTTTCAATAGGCATTTCTAAAAACCACTGTTTTAAAGTCACTTTTTTTTACCATACCATGCACGTGTACAACATCCATATTTTGACCTAAATTATTGTATTTTTCTAAGTCCTTTTGGGAAAAGACTTGTGACTCATTGAAGCACGTTTTCGATATTTTTTTGTAATTTTTTTATTTAATGCTTTTTTTTTGTTAAATTTTTATTAGCCATATTTTTTATTTTGAAAAATCGTGTATGACACACATAAGATCTAAACTTATAATTTTTTATTTTTTTTTAAATTGAAAAGAATTTTCTGAAGTACGTTTTGGTGCAATTTGTTTGACAAAAAAATATTTTGATAAAAATTTATTAAAATACTAAAAAACCCTGATAATTCAAGTTTATGGACCAGTTTCATTAGAAATTAATTGCAAAATAGAAAAAATAATCAAATTGCAAAAAAAATTACATATTTGGAATTTGCACTGTCTCATCTATAATGAGTTTTAATTTCATAAAAAAATTGGCAAAATAGGTCTTCAAACATATCTCCAAAGTCATTATTTTCCTGTGACATTATCATGACCTTCAAGTTGCAGGTCAAACTAGGTCCAAAGCTTAAGTTCAAGTCCCCAAGCCATTTCCCAAACTAAAAAACAAGCCAAAAACCCGACCAAAAATTCATATTTTAAAAAACGGGATCTCGTTTCGTAAAAAAACAATTTTTTTATGGTTCTACAAAACAAGATCCTATTTCATAAAATGGGATACCGTTTTGAAAATTGCTAAAAATGGGAAGTTTCCATTTTCAGAAAGTTTTCAAAACGGGATCCCATTTTGAAAACTTTCCAAAAATGGAAACTTTTCAAAAGCGGAAATTTTCAAAATGGAAAGTTTTCAAAACAAGATCCTGCTTTTGAAAACTTTCCATTTTGGAAATTTGGAAAATTTTCTAAATGGGATCTGTTTTGAAAATTTTCCAAAACGAAATTTTTTTAGAATGGGATCCTGTTTTGAAAATTTTCCAAAAACGAAATTTTTTTAGAATGGGATTCCATTTTGAAAAATAGGATCACATTTTTTAAATTTAGGCTCGAGATCCCGAAGCTAAATGGGATCCTATTTTTTAAAAAGGGATCTTGCTTTTTAAAAACAAGATCCCATTTTTTGCAAGCCAATTTCATATTTTTGCCTAAGGCAAAAGCTTCCACGTTTCATGGACTCATCTTCTTTCATTTACCCTTCAACATTTATGTTATTCCTTTCCAAGCAATTTACTTTTAGCATTGCATCTTTCTTAGTTGTAGAATGAAAATGGCTACTTTGAGTTCTTAGTGCACAATTTAAGCTGACCCATTTCAAGTTCACTTCCCTGGGTTGACAAGTTAAATGCACCTTCATGATGATTGAAATAGTTATTCAGGTTAGATTTCCAATATTTGAATTGTTGGTGCTCCAAATCAAACCAGACCAATTGAATCCTATAGACTAGCCACTTTCTAATGATCACATTCAATGGGGGATTTGGCCAACTGACAAGATTTAGTCAAAGACTAAGATCTTCTGCACTTCTATCTCTATAGGACAAAGTTGGGTCAACCTATACAATGCCCAAAATTTAATTCACTTACACACAAGCATTGATTTTTATAGCAAACAATTCCCAATGAAAAGATACCAAGGAAAGCATTGACAACCTCAAATCTAGCTACATTCTTAGTAACTCAACACTCGCTCAACAATTGGGAAGTAGAACATTAAACCACAACCAAACAACAATGATTAAGAATGATTTTGAATTTTTAAAATGTTTCTGAGATGCAGTAAGATGCAAGATAAATCAATGCCTAATTATGGGCCATGGAGTCAAAAACATAAAATGAATTCATCAACAAACAAATTTCAACCAATGGATTTAAAATTGTTAATTCCTTGTATCAACTGTTAGTGTCTTACTCCAAAAATTCCACTCCTGTTGTCAATCAAACTCTTCTTATCAAATCCAACCTGCACACTTGAAATCACTATTATCTGCTCAAAGTATTTTAACAATTTCATTGAAACAAAACCATGAACACATAACACAATCTTAGGAAATTTGAGATGACAAACTCAAACATACTTGGTATTATTGAATTCTTATGATTTAACTATACAATTTTGGAGACAATTTGAAGATATTTATGAATGTGCAAACACTTTGAAGACATTCATGATTTATTAGCACAAACTGGTTGTATTTGCTCATAAAATCAGAAATTACACCTTATAGACTCAAATTATGACTCATAATTTGACATTTTGTATCTACCCAACCCCATACAAGAATTCAGAACTCAGAACTCAACCTCAAAACCCTTTACAAAATGAGAAAAGAAGAGAAGATATAGAGAATAGAAAGCTCTCGAAGAAGCCCTAAACATAATCCAGAGATGCCATCTAGAAACTCCAGTCACCATTGATCAAAAAATTTGCAAAGCCTCTCTCCTCTCTCTGCAACAACAAAATTTTCCCCCATTTTTCCTTAGCAAATTCACCTGCAACTGTGTGAAAATATCCTCTATTCATGAAAACTCACGTGGAAATTTTATTTATGTTCATTTGTTCTTTGCTGCACTCTAACTATTGTGGATGCACTTTATTTTATTCACTATAGTGAATAAAATATTTCGCATGGTGAACATTAAAATTATCCCCCTTCATGCAATTTCACGTGCATTCAATGTCTTAAATATTTCATTTGAAATATTTATTAAGGAAAAACACTCTACCCATCCAGCATCTCTAATTTTAGATTGCTTGTTACATCATTTAATTTTAAAGGAATTGCTTTTACCTTCATTCATTTCACTCAAAATATTTCACCTTTTAAAATAGAATGACCTTTAAAATTTACTGAGCACTTTATTTTAAAGTCTCCATTTTAAAATAAGACATTTAATGGCCCCTCTTTGATGTTTGCTCAAGCCATTCATTTGAAACAAATAAGTCGGGCCCACCCTTTTAAATGTTTCACCATTTTAAAAGCAAGTGAAATCCTTTTAAAATTAATCAAGAAAAACTATAGCTTTTATTTCATTTAAAATGAAAACCTTGCATTTCTTTCACCCGTGCACTGAAGCTTCCACCCGGGCCCACTTCCACGTGTTAGAATTTTGCTGACCCTACAGGTTTTAAAGTTTGTACACCTTCAAGGTGCGAGCTGGTGGGGAATGTCCATGATTTGTCTGGATTTAACTTGCAGTCTCCTCTATTAATTTATTTTTTGCTTGTTTCTCCATATTTTTCTCTAATCTCATTTCTTGCTTGCTCGAGCTCTACTTCTCGGGAGTCATGGCGGCTGCATTACCCCATGCTTCACATTTATAGCCATTGAGTCTCCAACATTTTTTATATGGAATCCCTCCTCTTCACTATGCATGGCTGCCACACTTTATTTATTTGAAAGTTTCTCAAACTTTCAAAAAGTGATTGTTTTGTGAGTACACAACAATCATGGCGTTACTTTTTTAAGCATTTCTAGCAAATTCATTATGTGCATGCACTAGCTCGTGGGGTCTGTAGCTTCTTTAGACACTTCAACAATCCATTTTGTGTATTGTGGGGCGTAGGGCTCCCTCATTGCATTTTCCCCCTTATTCCAATGTGCCCACTCCTTCATACTCTATATATACTTTGTAGTGATCATGAATCTTTGTATTGGTGTGGGAAATAATGGCAGGACATCTACCATCAACATTCATTGTGGAATTAGTTGCATTTACTAGAAAGTTTCTTCAGCCTTTTAAATAAATCCATTTTTCTTTGATGGGTATCCATACCCTCATCTAGTGTGGGATTTAGAGCTTCCATTGTGCCTCACAAAGCTTTTTCTTGTGAGTTTCTATAGTCCATTCAATGCATTCTTTCTATACTAGCTATGCTCATGGTATTTCCTAAGATTATTTTTAAAAGGCATTCTCCTGGCACTTAGCGTGGTGGGAGGTTTCTAAAGCCTTTTCAACTATCCATTTTGTATGTATGCTCTGCGAGTGGCACTCTATTTGGATTCACTTGAAAATTTCTAAAGTCTTTTCAAAAACCCTTCAGTGTGAAGACGTGCAAATCAGGGCATCCCTACATTTCCTTCCATGTTGTATACATGAAATTGATTCTACCATGAATTTTAAATCAATGTAACTTTACAAACATAATCATAATGTTGTTTTTATTTTCCAATTGCATTAGTTTGAAAGTTGCTGAGGACTTTTCAACAAACCCAATCTCTACTTGCTTTCACAAGCTGGTGCCAAAGGCATTGTTCCCCTATTCATCATTGGAGATGTGTTGAGTTTGTACACTCCAACATCAAGGCAAAGACCCCTTCAATTTATCACAGGTCGCTCCCTCCATCATAAACTTTTGCATATTTTCAAATTACTGATTGTATCCACATAAGAGTTTCCAAGTAGCATAGTTGTGCTTCATAATATTTTTAGTTAATCCTATTCATTCTTTTTGGATTAGTCACACCCTTTAGCTTCAATCTCATTGTGCAGGCAATGCTTGGTTATTTTCCATATTGTCACTCTCACAATAAGCATCAATATGCACTTTTGGTTTTGGATAGTCAATCATGTGCCCGATTGAATTTATCAATCTACATGGAGATTCAACATTTTCATCAACTAGCTTGTGATACAATTGCTCCAGTGCATCAAATCTCTGTCATGTACATGAATTTTTTGATCCATGTTTACCATCATTGCAATCTCTAAGAAAAAGTCATTGCGGTTCAATATCCCCATCCATTTGATGATGCAATTGTCATGAGTATAAACATAAGATCTTCATATAACTACCTTGTTCAAAACAATTCATCTAATGTGATTTCGTCAACACAACAGTTACGATTTCACCCTAGTGCAAAGCATGCCAAATCCCCATGTGGGACCAACTAATTTTTTTTCATTCTCATACAACTTTCATGTGGGACAAACTTTTATCCTGACACTACCTTTTGAGTGCATCAGAGGTGAAAAGATGAAGTGGGTTTTCATTAAAACTTGCTTTCTGGCACATTTGAAAAATGGGCAAAACTAGCCAAGTGGGCTCTAGAATCGCCTTTGAAAACTGGGTAAATGACCTCCTGGAGACAAAAAAACTTGCAGGCATGTAGCCATTGGTCCAGAAAATTGAATGCAATAGACAGCTCAGCAAAAGAGATCCCGAGGTGAAAGATATTCACTGCCAAGTTTCTTAGTTGGACTTTCTGCAACAAACAATTGTTCTGAACCAATTAAAACTGATCAAATCACCTCGTTGGAAAAATACCAAATCAACTCTTGGTGAGCTTCCACTGGACATACTAGCTCATTTTGGTGTAGTGAACATGTGTACAAGAGGAACTTTCTTGAATCATTTCCCATCAAAATATATTGAAGGTCAAAGTTGACCTCTTAGAAAGGTCTCTAAAAATGCAAGTGCAAAAGAGGAGAAATGGCATTTGGTTTTGATTTGTTAAAAATAGAAAATGAAATCATGAGGCCCTAAAACTAGACATGGGATTTCATCTTGTTATGGAGAATGCAAAGCAACAATTTGTTTGACTTGATATTTATTTGGTTGCAAAATGCAAGCTCAAACACGAGGCTACTTTGCTAAACTGAAAGTTCGCTTTTCAAAACCCTGACAAAACTCATAACAGGAAGCTGAAAATTGACATCCACATTCACATAGGACGCATGAGTGTTCTTGCAAATGGGTTTTGCACAAAAAATCAATAGGCTTCAAGTTATGAACCTCCAAAGTGGATCACTTGGGAAGATTTCTCAGGTGCATTTCTAAGAGTGCAGAGGAATTTTTTTGAAATGGGCACTTAAAATTTGGAAAGTTTTAGAGTGCAAATAGTGGCTTCGACTGGGGATGTATGCCCCCTGTGGGCATAGCAAGATTCCAGATCTTTGGGGAGTAGACCAAATATTGAGTCCATCAGGTGCTGCCAAACTACTCCTTTATTCATTCTTCTTTTTCAACTTCATCTGGTGACCTTAGACCACCAATTGAAAAAGGGAAGTCAACATTTACCTTTTTCAAACAAAATTTTGTAAAAAGAGTTGATCTCCCTCAACTCATGCTTGCCTCTGTCAAACCACAAGAGCATAGGTGACTATAACTCTACAAACACAAGTATCAGGTTGTCTTTGTGAAAGTGGAAACTTTCTCTCTGCTTAGCATTGTCATCACATGGCAACCAAATCAGATAGGCCACATCACTGTCATTTTCTTCATTCTCTTATTTAGTATCAAGTGGCAACATTTGAAAGTGGTGATCAAGACCATATGAAAGCATAGCTTGGTCACAACTATCTGCCTGATTGAACATGCTAGTACCTCTGAATAGGAAATCACATACAACATTATCAACATATTCATAATCACTCTGCATCAGAAAGTCAGGCATACTTTTAGAATGTTGATCATCATGTGGAAACAATTGATCATATTCATTATATAAATCACCCTCAAGCTGACAACAACTTTCTTCACTGTTTTGCACATTGCCACAATTTGCAAAAACTCCTCCATCATGTTGGTATTGAGTCATATTTTCATCCTCTAAACACAACATATCAACCTTTTCAACATCCCAAGCTTGCTCAACAATGGGAAATTTTTCTTCAGAGGAATAACCTTCTTTCTCATTGAAATCAATATCCATATTCACATGAAAAGATTCATGACTAGGCTCATCTAGGTTAGCAAACAAAGACTTGTCCAAATCTGCATTATGATCTTCAAAACTTGGCTCATTGGATGCACAAACCTCATGGTTATTTGCTGCTTCAAACTCCTCAAAAAATATTTTTGAGTTTGCATCAACATGCACACTATCATACTCGTCATTCAATGCATCCCTACCATCAAATGGTTGCTTGTCTTCATTCATAGTATCATCATCATGATCAATTAATTCATCATACCTTGCATCTTGAAGATCATCATCACTGTCAAAGTCAATAAGGAAAATACACAACAACTGAGAGTTGTTCTCATGTGCACATTTCTGATATTTTGTGTTTAACAAATTTGAAATTTGTTCAATGCTTAGTAGATCATTTGTCTGATCCATTCTTTCAACCACTTCCTCTTCTTGACTTTCACTTGAATTGGATGCATTATCAAACTACAAATCAGGGTAACCCATGATGTCACTATCCTCAAAATTTGAGAACTCAATGGGTTGATCATAAACATGGCTTCCCAATCATAGGACATTGAATTTCTAACAACCTTGTTAAAAGCAAGGTCACAACCAAACATGGCTTCCCAATCATAGGACATTGAATTTCTAACAACCTTGTTAAAAGCAAGGTCACAACCAATCACAGTGAATAGGTTTCCCACCTCTTCCTTCTTGCTAACTTATGGGTTGTCATAATAACAATCCACTTCTTGCACTTTGGTGTTAGATTGGGTGTCTTCGTTGAGCTTGTCATTTTCATCCTCTTGAGAATATACATGAGCATCTTCACTGTCAAACTGAGAACCATCAATAGTCTCCTCATTGCAACTACTTGTGTTTGATCTTTCAAATTGAAATTCATCACATACATCTTCACTTGCAGCTGATAAATTGACATTCTCAAGAGAATTTTCCAAATCAGTGACAAATTTTCTTGTCTCATCATGAAGACTTGTATGAAAGATAATTCAACACATGTAGGATTGGCATAATCAATGGTATCACAACGTTGTTGATTGCTTATCTCTTCTTCAAAGAGTAAATCCAATTGATATTATTCATCATGTTCTTGGCTCAAAAGACTTAGCTACTGATTTTCAGCTAGGGGTATTTCTTCTACAAGTTGTTCAAAGACAACTTCCTCATTATTTGATGATGCACCATTCTTGTCTTCTACATTCTCAAGTATTCATTTGTTTGAATTTGAACTTGAAGACATATGATCATTTGCATTCACATAGTTGTTGACTTCATTAGCATGTTTACCCATAAGTGAGGACAACAAATTTTTCCCATATTCATTCCTTTGCTTCTCCAAATTATCCAAGAATATGTAAGCCATCTTCATATTGGAGATTCTAAAATACTTTAAAAATACACTAGATCCTTCTTCATAAGCTTCAAAATACATATGGATACAATCTAGAGTACTAGGTCTAAAACTTTCTAGGATTAGTGACAAGGAAGCAACAAATCTATGATTGAAATCAACACTTGACTCTTCATCATGTTTCTTGATCTTCTTTAACCTCATGGCAAGGTCAGAGGGCTCTCTTGCAAACTCTTCTCTATAAGCATTCACTAATTTATCCCAGCAAGGAAATGACTTATCAAGAAAACTCAAGTACCAATCCTGAGCTCTTGCTTCAAGGGATCTGACAAAAAATCCCATCCACATATCCTGATATCCAAATGAATGTTTCTCCATGAAGTTGGAATTTTTTTTGACATGTGCATCTCCATCACAAACATTGTATCCATTAAATCTAGGCATCTTCTTGTATACTTGAGCTGACATACTCTTAGTTTTGTAATCAACCCATGAAAAATCTAACTGATCATATAGTGGATCAAAGGAATTGACAAAAGGTGTAGCAATTTGACAAGTAGATACAATATTATTGTCTCTTAACTGGACTTGTTGAAACATCTGGTGTCTTTCATCCATCTCTTTAAGTCCTCTTTCAAATACAACTTTCCATTCTGTCCTTATCTTAGACTTGTGCACTCTTGGATTCTTGCACTTTGAGGTCTCAAATGTGTGAAGATTATTAGACTTCTGATACTTCTTGACAAGCTATCTCAAAGTGTCTGATAGTATGGCTATTTTATGATCCATGGATATTACAAATCAAGGCTCACTAATTGTGCATCATCTTAACCATGATTAAATGATGGATTACTATGACAATGGTAGACATAGTAATAACCTGGACTTGAAACATATGACAATGTAAATGGATGGAAATCCCTAAGATATACAAAAGCATTCTAACCATCCACACTAGTAAATGTTTGAGCACTAGACAAAATAATTTTAATGGAACTCCAATTACATTCAACAGATCCAACAAATGGGTGTGTGCAAATTCAAATTTACTATCCTTTCCCTTTGGTAGTTCTAAATCACTAAATAGGGAAACAAAGTCTTTCCTAAGATGTTCAAATATGATTCTCATACAAAAGTTTCGTGAAAACCAACGATGAAGAATACCTGGAAATGTTGCAGCTGCTGCAAATTTTTCTTCTGATTGGAAATATTTACAGATCCGGAACTGTATTCACCTCTTCACCAAGTTCTTTATCAAAGTCGCAACCTCTCTTTGTAGAGGATTGAACTTTGAACAACATGAAGTTCTTTCACATGTAAACTTCTTTCTGAGTTCCTTTCACCAGCAGAGCACCATAGATTATGAATTCTTTAGGTTCACTACAACAATTTCTTCTCCAAGCTTGAAATCCTTCAATATTTGAACTCAATTTCAGAATGGAAAATAACTGACTCTATGCAAATGATATGACTCTGTTTCTAGATTCTTCAATTAGAATTTTCTCAAATTCTCCCTAGCAGAGTTTCCATTATGTTGGTGCTCCAAATCGAACTAGACCAATTGAATCCTATAGACTAGCCACTTTCTAATGATCACATTCAATGGGGGCTTTTTCCAATTAACAAGATTCGGTCAAAGACTGAGATCTTCTACACTTCTAGCTCTGTAGGACCAAGGTGGTTCAACCTATATAATGCCCAGAATATAATTCACTTACACATAGACATTTCTTTTTATAGCAGACAATTCCCAATGAAAATATACCAAGGAAAGCATTGACAACCTCAAATCTAGCTACATTCTCAGTAACTCAACACTCACTAAGCAATTGGGAAGCAAAAAAGTAAACCTCAACCGAACAACAAGGATTAAGAATGATTTTGAATTTATAAAATGGTTCTTAGATGCATTAAGCTGCAAGATAAATCAATGCCTAATTATGGGCCATGAAGTCAAACACATAAAATGAATTCATCAGCAAACAAACTTCAACCAGTGGATTTAAAATTGTTAATGCCTTGCATCAACTATTAGTGTCTTACACCAACAATTCCACTCGTGTTGTCAATCAAACTCTTCTTATCAAATCCAACCTGCACACTTGAAATCACTGTTATCTGCTCAAAGTATTTTAACCATTTCATTGAAATAGAACCATGAACAAATAACACAATCTAAGGAAATTTGAGATGACAAAATCAAACATATTTGGTATTATTGAATTCATATGATTTAACTGTACAAGTCTGGAGACAATTTGAAGATATTCATGCATGTGCAAACACTTTGAAGGAATTCATGATTTATTAGCATAAATTGGCTGTATTTGCTCATAAAATCAAAAATTACAGCTTACAGACTCAAATTATGACTCAAAATTTGACATTTTGTATCTACCCAGCCCCATACAAGAATTTAGAACTCAGAACTCAACCTCAGAACCCTTTACAAAATGAGAAAAGAAGAGAAGATATAAAGAATAGAAAGCTTCAGAAGAAGCCCTAAAGCTGATATGGGGATGCTATCTAGAAACTCTAGTCATCATTGATCAAAAATTTTACAAAGCCTCTCTCCTCTCTCTGCAGCAACAAACTTTGCCTCCATTTTGCCTTAGAAAATTCACCTGCAATTGTGTGAAAATATCCTATGTTTGTGAAAACTCCTATGGAATTTTTATTTCTGTTAACTTGTTCTTTGTTGCACTCTAATAGTTGTGAATGCACTTTATTTTATTCACTTTAGTGAATAAAATATTTCACATGGTGAACATTAAAATTATCCCCCTTCATGCAATTTCACATGCATACAATGTCTTAAATATTTCATCTAAAATATTTATTAAGGAAAAAAAATCTACCCATCCAGTATCTCTGATTTTAGATTGCCCAGCACATCATTTAATTTTAAAGGCATTTCTTTTACCTTCATTCATTTCACTCAAAATATTTCACCTTTTAAAATGAATGCCCTTTAAAATTTACTGAGCACTTTATTTTAAAGTATCCATTTTAAAATGAGACATTTAATGGCCCCTCTTTGATGTTTGTTCCAACCATTCATTTGAAACAAATAATTCAGGCCCACCCTTTTAAATGTTTCACCATTTTAAAAGAAAGTGATAGCCATTTAAAATTAATTGGGAAAAACTATAGCTTTTATTTCATTTCAAATGCAAACCTTGTATTTCTTTCACCTGTGCAATGAAGCTTCCACTCGGGCTCACTACCAAGTGTCAGCATTTCGCTAACCCCATGGGTTTTAAAGGTCATGCACCTTCAAGGTGTGAGCTGGTGGGGAATGGCCATGATTTGGCTGGATTCAACTTGCAATCTCCTTTGTTGATTTTTTTTTTGCTTGTTTCTCCACATTGTTCCCTAATCTCATTTCATGCTTGCTCAATCTCTTGTTCTCAGGAGTCATGGTGGCTGCATTACCCCATGCTTCACATTTACATCCATCGAGCCTCCAATGTTTTTTATATGGAATCCCTCCTCTTCACTGTGCGTGCCTGCCACACTCTATTTGTTTGAAAGTTTCTCAGAATTTCAACAAGTGATTGCAACAATCATGGCATTGCTTTGTTAAGCATTTTTAGCAAATTCATTCTATGCATGCACTAGTGCATGGGGTCTGCAGCTTCTTTAGCTATTTCAACAATCCATTTTGTGTATTGTGGGGTGTAGGGTTCCCTCATTGCATTTTTCCCCTTATTCCAATGTGTGCACTCCTTCATACTCTATATATACTTTGCAGTGATCATCAATCTTTGTATTGGTGCAAGAAAGAATGATAGGACAACTACCATTGGCATTCATTGTGGAATTAGTTGCATTTTCTAGAAAGTTTCTTTAGCCTTTTAAATAAATCCATTTTTCTTTGATGGGTATCCATACGCTCATCTAGTGTGGGCTTTAAAGATTCCATCATTCCTCACAAATCATTTTATTTTGAGTTTTTGTAGTCCATTCAATGCATTCTTTCTATACTGGTTGCACTCATGGTATTTCCTGAGATTATTTTTAAAAGGCATTCTCCTAGCACTTGGCGTGGTGGGAGGTTTCTAAAGATTTTTCAACTATCC
Organism: Sequoia sempervirens; assembly: GCA_007258455.2. Lineage (NCBI taxonomy): Eukaryota > Viridiplantae > Streptophyta > Pinopsida > Cupressales > Cupressaceae > Sequoia > Sequoia sempervirens. The sequence continues at coordinate 150,724 of VDFB02193121.1, forward strand.
ATTTTGTATGCATGCTCTGCTAGTGGCACTCTATTTGCATTCACTTGAACTTTTCTAAAGTATTTTCAAAAACCATTTAGTGTGCAGACGTGCCAATCAGGGCATCCCCACATTTCCTTCCATGTTGTTGTATACATGAAATTGACTTTGCCATGACTTTTAAATCATTGTAACTTTACAAACATAATCATAATGTTGTTTTTATTTTCCAATTGCATTATTTTGAATGTCACTGAGGAAATTTCAACAAACCCAATATCTACTTGCTTTCACAAGTTGGTGCCAAAGGCATTGTTCCCATGTTCATCATTGGAGATGTGTTGAGTTTGTACACTCCAACATCAAGGAAAAGACCCCTTAAAGTTATCACAGGCCGCTCCCTCCATCATAAACTTTTACAAATTTAAAATTATTGATTGTATACTTATAAGAGTTTCCAAGCAGCATAGTTCTGCTTCATAAAAGTTTTAGTTGCCAGTTCATTCTTCACAGATTAGTCAAACCCTTTAGCTTCAATCTCATTGTGATGGCGATGCTTGGTTATTTGCCATTTTGTCACTCTCACAATAAGCATCAATATGCTCTTTTATTTTTGGATAGTCAATCATGTGCCTGATTGAATTCATCAATCTACCTGGAGATTCAACATTTTCATCATCTGGCTTGTGATACAATTTAGCCTTCTCAATTGCTCCAGTGCATCAAATTTTTGTCATGTACATGAATTTTTTGATCCATGTTTACCATCATTACAATCTCTGAGACAAAGTCATTGCAGTTTAATATCCCAATCCATTAGATGACGCAATTGTCATCAGTATAAACATAAGATCTTCATATAACTACCCTATTCAAGACAATTCATTTGATGTGATTTCCTCAACACAATAGTTACAATTTCACCCTAGTGCAAAGCATGTCGGGTCCCCATGTGGGCCTAGCTAAAAAAAAATTCATTCTCATACAACTTTCATGCTTAGATTATCCTGAAACTACCTTTTGAGTGCATTAGAGGTGAAAAGATGAGGTGGGTTTTCATTAAAACTTTCTTTCTGGCACATTTGAAAAATGGGAAAAATTGGCTAAGTGGGTTCTGGAATCGCCTTTGAAAACTGGGAAAACGACCTCCTAGAGACATAAAAGCTTGTAGACATGTAGCCATCGGTCTAGAGAATTGAATGCAATAGACGACTCAGCAAAAGAGATCCTGAGGTGAAAGATATTCACTGTCAAAGTTGCTTAGTTGGAATTTCTGCAACAAATAGTTTTTCTGAACCAATTAAAACTGATCAAATCACCTCATTGGAAAAATACCAAATCAACTCATAGTGAGCTACCACTAGACATTATAGCTCATTTTGGTGTAGTGAACATGTGTGCAAGAGGAGTTTTCTTGAATCATTTCCCATCAAAAGATATTGAAGGTCAAAGTTGACGTCTCAAAAAGATTTCTGAAATGCAGGTGCAAAACAAGAGAAATTGCAATTGGTTTTGATAGATGTTATAAATAGAAAATCAGATCATGAGGCCCTAAAACTGGACATGGGAGTTCATCTTGGTATGAAGAATGCAAAGCAACAATTGATTTGACTTGATAGTTATCTGGTTACAAAATGCAAGCTCAAACGGGAGGCTACTTTACAAAACTAAAAGTTTTCAAACAATAGAAAAGTGACAAAACCCTCCAGCTTCGCTTTTCAAGACCCTGACAAAACTCATCACAGGAAGCTAAAAATTTACATGCACGTTCACATAGGGCACATGAGTGGTCTTGCAAATGGGTTTTGCACGAGAATCAACAGGCTTCAAGTTATGGCCCTCTAAAGTGGGTCACTTGGGTAGATTTCTCAAGTGCACTTTTGAGAGTGTAGAGGAAATTTTTTGAAATGGGAACTTCAAATTTGGAACATTTGAGAGTGCCAACATGAATCATGGCTATAAAGGCCTAGTTGTTGAATCATTGTATGAGCCCAACATTTTTGGCATCGTTGGCAAGGATGGTGTCAAACTAGGGAGTTCTTTGGAGTCATTGGTAGTTTTTCTTGTTGTAGTGTTTTTGGAAGTTGTTCTTAGTATACCCTCATTTAGGCAGTAATGACCCCCCTTATTCTTTACCAATTCATTCTATGAGATGGCTGATAGTGAGTTGATACTGCATGCATAGAGGAAGGAGAATGGATGATTATGGGAGATTGCTTCCTAACAATCCTAATCCATTCCAGCTAGTTGAATATCAGAACCTGCCAAGAGAAGAAGAAGAAGAAGATCCAAACCCTTTTACTGATGCATTTCTTGATCTGACTAGCTCTGAAGTTTCCTCTGAAGACCAAAATTAGCTTGAGAACCCCTTTGCATTGGAACTACATCAAGCAGGCATGGGTGATGCAAATAGGAACAAACGTAACCAACCAGTTTTTCATTTCCCCATTGCCCATCAAAATGAAGTTGACAACATCAAAAATATCTCGGCTTCAGCACTCCCCAAGTTTTATGGACTTGTCATAGAAGATCTTGATACCAGCTTCTTGTTTGAGTTTGACATACTCTGCAGGAGTTATGACTATACCACTAATGCCCATAGGCTTAAGCTATTTCCTACCACTCTGAAAGAAGTTGCATTAAGATGGTTCATGAGCCTAGGCAGAGATACTATGGAAAATTGAGAGGACATGAAAACAAAATTTCTTGAGAAATATAAGGAGTATTGTAGGGGTAATGACATGAGAGGAGGTGACATTTTTAGGATGTAGCAAAAGGAAGATGAGAGCCTGGAGGATTCTATTGCAAGGTTTCTATTTTTCCTACAAAAATATCCACACCATACACTCAATGAAGACTCACAAAAGTTGCTTTTCCTAAGAGGAATCAATGATATTTGTACTAATTCCTTGGACCTAATGGGAGAAGGAGATATCTCCCAAGTTCCTTGGGAGGATATCAAGAAAATATGCCAGAACTACTCTAGGGCAGCTTCAAAGAAAGGGAGAGCTTACCAATCTTCCATGGGTAAGTCATCTACCGGTGGAGTTTCAAGAATGGAGATTACTCATTTGTTGGTAGACTTCAAACAAGACATTATATACAATCTATCTACTTAGCTAGATACACTTCAAACCAAGAAGAAGCAAGAGGAGGTAGAGACAATGTTGGCAGAGTATTGTCCCCATTGCAGACAAAAGAAGGACTGCAGATGCAAGATGGTAGCTAACATTGAAGGCAAGCATATTGCACTCGAGTTCAAGCCAATTCAAATTGAAGAAGATCAAGTCTACAAGGTTGCACAAAGGAGGCCTTGGGCTCCAATACAAGGTATTCCACCAGATCACTCTCTTATGCTGGGCCATATTTCAATTCCTATTCATCTAGTAACCAATGGAAGCCCCCATATCCATCCTGCTATGGAGGATATTCACCACAACCTTGGGTTAACCCTCCAAATGCTTGGCCCAATCATCAGAACTCTCCACTCCAGTGGCAACAACCTCAGGAGAATTGGAAGAAATTTCAAGGGAATTGGCAGCCACCTCTAGGAAATTGGCAACAAACAAATCAATGGAGGGGAGGACAATAATGACCTACCTAGACAAACAGTTACATGCAACCACATTCTCAGCCCTAGCAGCCTGCTATAATGCCTCCACCTACTAATTCAAGCTCAAATACACCTAAACCTACTCAGCTACCAGCTCAGCCCACACCCAATCCAAATAACAAACCACAACAACAACCTATATTCTCTACTAATTCAAATCAATTTCATGCATATGTTGTGAGTGTAAGTGACATCCACTTGCATTCATGAACTACTTTACCAGTCCCTTCGAAGCCCATTATCACTGAGCTTCCTATGGAAGAGGAAGAGGAGCCTCTGAATGATTCCATTTAGCCAAGTGCACCTAAAAATATTGAACCAGTCCAAGTCAGGTAGACTGAAAAAGAACCACCATTTCCTTAGAGATTGGAAGTTTCCAAGAAGAAGGAAGAAAAGGAGGACACAACCTTTGATATCTTGGATCAACTAAAGCATATATGTGTCCAGATACCTCTATTTCAAGCTGTAAAGGATGTCCCAATCTATGGAAAGGAAATCAAAGAAGCATGCCTCAAGAATCCAGTTAGGAAAAAGAAAGAACCCATTATGGTTCATTTGGTGGGACAACTAGCTAGCATAATGCTTGAAAAGTGACTATCCCTAAGTACAATGAACCAGATAGTCCTGTGGTAGCAGTTGTTATAAATGGGATTCAAATAAAGAATTCTCTAAGTGATTTAGGGGTAGCAATAAATGTAATGACCAAGGAAATCCTACAACAAATAAACATTGCAAGCATGAGATCTACTCCTACTGTCCTACAACTTGCTGATAGTTCTACTATTAAACCTGATGAAATAGTGGAGGATCTTGTGGTGATTTTAGACTCCTAGGAGTACCCAACATACTTCATGATTCTTTCTCCTAAAGCTACACTAGGCGGGTATCCCATTATACTTGGAAGGCCATGGTTAGCAACTACAGATGCATATATTGGATTTTAGTCAAGTGACATAGCCATTTATGATGGGAAGAGTACCAAAAAAATTATTCTTTGTCCTCCTGCTCAGCCATCCCATGATGAGGATAATCCTGTGTGGCCACATGTTGGTGAAGAGGCTAAGGAAGTTAATTCTGTGGCACAACTTATGATGTTAGGCAGAAGCTCCTTCATGCAGCCTCAAGAAAAAGATGAAGTATTGGTTAACATCATTCAGAACCATTGTGAAGTGGAGGAAGCATCATCTTCTCATTCTGCTACTCCATTCAAGACACTTTTTCCTGCTCTTCCTGCAGCCACTATTCCTGCAGATGTTCTTCCTACAACCACTGTTCCTACAGACATAATTCCTAAAGCAATAGGTATGTCCCATACATTGCTGCCATATGAAATCAAGGTACCATGTGTTAATGAAGCATCTATGATAGAGTCAACTACACAAGTATAGGTGTCACATGGAAAGTATCTGAATGTTAACAACAAACTAAGTAAAGAACAACAATTGTTATTGGAAAACTTATTAAGGAACCATTAACATGCATTTGTGTGGGAATATCATGAGATGAAGGGATTGGATCCTAATATTTGCACTCATAGAATTTATATCAGAGATTATTGCACCCCAGTGAGGCAGCCACAAAGAAGAATTAACCTTGCACTGAGAGAAATTGTAACAAGAGAACTACCAAAGTTGCTAGATGCAGAAATTATCTACCCCATTTCAGATAGCCAGTGGGTGTCTTCATTAGTGATTGTTCCTTAAAAAGGATGGAAATGGAGAGTTTGTGTTGATTACAGGGAACTTAATGCTACCACAAAAAAGGACCATTTTCCCTTACCTTTCATAGATCAAGTTTTGGACTAACTTGCAGGAAAACAATACTTTTCTTTTGTTGATGGATTCAACTACTACAAATAGATCCAAATTGCACAAGAGGACTAGGAAAATACCACCTCTACCTATCCATGGGGGACCTATGCCTACTCGGTACTCCCATTTGGCTTATCCAATGCACTTGCAACTTTTTAGAGGGCAATCATTAGCATATTTTTAGACATTTCTCATGATTGCATGAAAATTAATATGGATGATTTCACCACCTATGGTGATGATTTCAATGAAGCATTGGAGAATCTCAGGAAATTCCTACAGAGACGTGAAGATCACAATCTCTCTTTAAACAGTGAAAAGTGTTTCATGATGATGCAGGAAGGTGTAATTCTTGGACACTACATCTCTCACAAAGGAATTCAAGTAGATCCCACAAAGATTGAGGTGATCACAAATCTTCCCACACTTGCAAAACAAAAGGATGCTAGGAGTTTCTTGGGCCATGCAGGCTATTATAGTCCGTTCATCAAGGATTTTAGCAAAATAGCAGCACCATTGTAAACCCTCCTCACTAAAGATGTTGAATTCCAGTGGACTGAAAATTGTGACAAGGCATTTTCTGATTTGAAGGTAGCCTTGACTCATGCTCTTGTACTCAAAGGACCTAATTGGGAGCTTCCTTTCCACATCCATATAGATGCATCAAATTATGTCATAGGAGCAGTTTTAGGACAAAAAGAAGGTGCATTGAAAATTCCATTTATTTTGTCAACAAAAATTTGCAAGGAGCCAGATTCAACTATACAGTGACAAAGAAAGAAATGCTGACAATGATCTATGCCCTGAACAAATTCAGGAACTATATAATAGGCTATCAAATATTTGTGCACACTGATCATGCAGCCATTAGATATCTCATGAATAAACCTCTAATTGCAGGTAGACTAGCAAGATGGTTATTTTTAATGCAGGAGTTTGACATAACCATTGTGGATAAACTAGGGAAGGCCAATGTTGTTGCATATTTTCTCTCAAGGATGACTACATCAGAAGATAATAAAGCCATAGATGACTCTTTTCCTGTTGAGCATATATTCTCCATCAGTGTACAAACACCCTGGTATGTTGACATAGCTAACTATCTAGTCACAGGTAGAGTTCCACCTCACTTCTCTCCAAAAGAGAGGGCACTCATTGAAAAATATTTTCCTTTCTCATGGATTGCTAGATGTTTGTTTTATACTGGACCAGACCATGCCAAGAGGAGATGTGTGAGAGAAGATGAGACATATGAAATTTTTCATGCATTCCAGAATGAACCATGTGGAGGAAAATTTTTAGCCAAGAGGACAACAATGAAGATTTTGAACACATGATATTACTATCCAACACTCCACAAGGATGCAGGAAGGTATACCAGAAAATGTGATACATGTCAAAGAATGGGAAAACCATCCATATTTTTTGAGATGCCACTTTTTCCTCAGGTAGTAATCACTCTCTTTGACAAGTGGGGATTGGATTTTGTAGGACCCATTGACCCTCCATCAAATGGTAAGTCTTATATCCTGGTATGCACTGATTATGTAACTAAATGGGTAGAAGTTAAGACCATGAAGCATGCAAGAGATAATAAGGTTCCATAATTTCTTTATGAGGAGATTTTCACAAGGTATGGAGTTCCAAGAGAGATAGTGACTAATCAAGGGACTCAATTCACATCAACCCTTGTTGCAACACTAGTTAATGAGTACAACATAAGACACAAGAATTCTACTCCTTATCACCCCTAGGGTAATGGTCAAGTTGAATTGACCAACAGAGAAATTGAAGCTATTCTGACCAAAAACATAGCTATCCATAGAAAGGACTGGGAAAATAGATCACCATAAGTTGTTTTGGCCTACAGAACTACTTGTAAAACAGCTATAGGCTTCACTCCATTTGAGTTGTTGTATGGAAATACAACCATGATTCCCATTGAATTTGAACATAAGACTCTTAAGACTATAATAGATTTGGGGATGGATATCTTTGAGGCACAAAGAGAAAGAATCCTACAATTGAATGCTTTGGACAAGATGAGGAGAGCAGCCTTGCATCACACTGAGGTAGTGCAAAATTAGAGAATCAAGTGGCATGATAATTTTATCAAGGACAAGAAATTCCAACAAGGAGATTGGGCATTGCTTTATGATTCCAGATATCAAGACAATGCTAGAAAATTGTAGACAAGGTGGCTAGGACCATATGAGGTTGTTGAAGTATTCCCTAATGGTAATGTTCAGCTCACTACTATTGACCTAGTTAGATTCAAGTTTCTTGTCAATGGTCATCGCCTCATATTATATCACAATCCAACTTCCAAGGAGGAGTTCATACAACAATTCACTCAGCATGTTGCACCCGAGCTTCCTGCAACTGAAGGAAGTGGACCTAGTGTCCCTCCTAGCTAATTAAGTTATGTACTTGTCATAATAAAGACTTCCACTTCCATGGGAGTCCATTTATTTTCCCATCCATTTCCACCTTTCTCTCTCTTCCATCAAATCACTTCATTCCACTCCACCTCATTCCACCTCATTTTCATCAATTTCTCAACTTATTTCCTAAAAAGACAAACAATACTTTCTCCACAATCTTTGCAACAAATCTTCCACACATTCAAGTATGTGTATTAATTGCTATATCTTAATTGTATTTTAGTGCATTAATTTAACTATTGTACCTTAATATGGATGTTCACCATAGCATTCCATTATTCTGTACCCCTGTCAAATCATCATTTTGCTTGTGAGGACACATGCCCAAATTTAGGTTGGGGGGAGGAAAAAGATGTCAATATTTTTCCCATGTGTCAATCCATGCTGGTCTACGTCAGAAAAACTTAAATTGAGCCGATTTGAAGTCTGAGTGAGAGGACGACTCACATGTGTGAAGTGACACCAACTGTCGCTTCCATTTCTCTCCATCATAGCTTTCCTTTATTATTCCTTCCTTGTCATTATTGACCTTGTCATAATCTGAAGTTGCAAACAAAAGGTAAAAAGGGAAAATTCAGTCAACATTGGCATTGGAAATTTAGCAAGTGTTGTAGGAAGGTGAATTTGGTTTTCAGATGATAATTTCAAGGAGGAAACCATAGAGCGGTTGTTTTCTTGTAGACAATGGGAGGTGGGTTAATTTGAAATGAACCCATGGTGCATGATGTATTATAGTAGAATGCACCTTTCCTAGCTAAATTAAAAAATTGTGGCTGGTTAGATTATTTCATGAAGCTGGATGGATTTGATGAAGGCATTGCACTAGAATTTTCCTAGAAATTGTTTGAAGGGAAAGCCATGGTAAAAGTGTTGGAAGTATTGGCTACCGAAGAAAGAATTGTAGAAGTTACAGGGTTACCTACCGATGGTGAAAATTACCTTGTTTCTAGAGATGTCAAGTCAGCCAGGGCTGAATTTACATAACCAAGCAACCCTCCATTGAGCATAGATAAACAAGGGGTGAAGAGAATGTCTCTGCCTGAGCCATGGAAGCAGATAGTTTTTTATGTCATAAAATATATCACCTGTGAAGGACATCAGTCAAATCTACATTCTGTGCACTTTAAGCTTTTAAATCACATGAGGCATGGGAGAAGGATGAATGTACCAAATGTGTTATGCAACCTTCTTTCAATCATGGCGGCCAAGACTTAGAAAGGTAGGGAAAATTCTATTTCCCACCATTGTTTGATTAAATTTCTAGTTGAGAAGTCTCTACATGATGTATCTAGAATGCCCTGGGAAGAATTCATAAAAAATAATCAAATTAGACCTTAGCACTTGCAATCTAGGGTTTTACCTCAATCGCATAGGCCTAGTAGGAGATTGAGCATGCCTGAAGCCACTCTTGGTGCTTCAACCTCTGGCACAGGCCCTAGTGCAAACCCTCCTACAACAGAAGAAACCATAGAAATTAGCTCTTCTGGGACATAACACTCAAACAAAGAAAGTTCTCCCCTAGATTCTGATGATGATGTTCCACTTGGAATCCTAATGAAAACAAGGGCACAAGAAAGGGAGGAAAAAATGAGAAAAGGAAAAGCCAAAAATCAGCCGATAGAAAATGAAGTACCAAGCTCTAGGAAGTGGAAGGCTGACATTGTTCATCCTGCAACCAAAGAAAAACATGAGAGCCCTCCCAAAAAATCAAGACCTGTCGGGCCAGCCTTTGGTACGCCTCTGTAGGAAAGCCCTAAGTCTAGAGAAATTTCACAGGGGGACACAAAAGCTCTAATGGGACAAGTGAATATTGAGGAAGAGGATGTATTTAAGATTTCAGCAAACATAACATTGGCAGATCTTGTTGACATTGCAGAACAAGTGGAGAATCAAGGGTATGAGGAAAATCAGTATTTCCTACAGCAAGAGATCTTGTAGCAACAACAAAAACAAGAACAATCAGTACCCCTATAGCCTGAATCCTTGCAGTTAGTACTATATGGAGAGTAAGCATCAGTGCCAGGTAAAATGATGGTAGGAATGCAAAAACCCCCTGATTTCTCAATGCACATGGTAGATATGTATTTATGGAAATAAATGAAAATAAGAGAAGAAGAAAGGAAGGAGGAAAAGCACATATTGAAGAAGGAAATTCAAAAGAAAGATGAGGAGATTGAAGACAAGGATGCAGAGATTGCCACCTTGAAGAAGAATGTGGATGATATGGTAGCCTTAGTACCACAAATTTTAGAGTGGAGGGCCCCTCCAAAAGTCTATGCTCTGCATTTGAAGGAGAAGTATCTTTCTTTTAAGCTTGGATAAATTGTCTCAGGTTTGAACCCTTCTATTGAGACCCTTGTTGAATTTTTCAATGTTTATCGAATTGCTTCCCCTGAAATGAAGAATTTGTTGTGTAAGTTTTATTTGCATAATTATGATGTGACTCAAGACCATGATTGGAATCCAGTGTTGTATGTTGGAGATGTCCAATTAAGGGCATTTATTTCTTGGGTACAAAACGAGATTAGTTGGGGAAAACAATATGGGGCTTATAAGAAATTGGAGTCCAACATCCCTCTGCCCATCAAGGTTGAATCAAGGAATCCAAGGGACATTTAGAGGGAATGGCATAGAATGATTTTCAAAGCTAGCTATGGTAATAGGATTATTCCTTGGATAGAAGTATTCTATAGTGAGTATGAGGTAAAGGAAAAAACAAAAGAGGAAACCATGAAGAGATACCTCTCACAAAGATGGAACAACATAATTGATGAGCTAAAACAGGCTGAGCCTCATTCCATCCAAAACTATGCTACAAAACTTAAGAGAATTGACAGCTATATACAGGTTGGAAGAACAAAGGGATGATTTTGGATTCCCCTGACATTTTAGCCACCCCTCCTGATGTGGCCCGTACCAAACTTCAGGTTTTACAACTATGATATTGTTGCAGAGAGACAAAGATGGAGCAAATTGGATAGATTGAGAGGATTCTACTGGGACCCTGATTCACAAATAACAAACACTAATGTAGGGCAGTTGTCAGTTGCAAATTTCATAGCATTGACCAAGTAGAAGAACAACCCTTCCCCTATTGGAGGACTAGCAACACCTTAGGTTGGGGGGAGTGATGAGCCTAGTTTATGGTCTAATTTTTGGGTAGAATTTATGATTTGTTTGCTAAAGTTATCATGGACCTTGACGTTAAGTGTTGATATCTTTATGATATTTCCTCATAACTATAGACATTGGGCTTAATCTTATTTCTACAAATCTTTAATGACATTGGCATGTTATATGGGCTATCTATATTAATTTTTCATGTGGTTAATCAATGTTCTTTAAGGTAGCTATGGATATACAATTATTGTGCGTACTAACATTGCCATGCAGATATAATTTGAAGATATAAATTGAGAAAGATACCACCAGTTGGGCATCCACCATAACGTCCAACAAGGGAATCGTTCAAAGGTCAAAGGAGGATGGCGGTAGGAGATTCCCCATGCAAATCAAATGTAACCGCCTTGCAGTGGACTTTAATGTTGTTGAGAAAGTATTGGCGTTACTATTGTGCTAAATCTGTGGACATGTCTAACCAAATTCCATGTGCGTGTAACTGCCTCACCATTTTCTCTACTTTCCTTAAATTGGTGTCCTCCCAGTTCATGGAGTTGACCACCTTGGTGGTAGTATAAATAAGGATCAAATGCCCCTTTACGGAAGGTTTCATGATCTGATATTATACTTGCATTCTTAGCTTTCAGCGATACACTGCTCTATTGTATTCATATGTTATGATGAATAAAGTGAAGTTCTAAGTTTGAGCATCTGATTTTTTGTTAGTAGTAGAGGATACTCATCCAAGGGGGCACAGTTGGTGAGAAATCCATCCTTATCTTAGTTTATCCTAGTTGTTACTTTATGTTCAGTAATTAGTTAAGAATCTAGTGTTGATTGTTCTTGCAGCCACTAGAATTCCATTCTGTGACTATTCCTGCAGCCAAAGCAAACATAGTAGTTTTCTGTTTGTTGTTCATATTTTCATTTATGTCATGCATTTCAAGCTTAGTATGGTTGTTGGTTGATGTTCAACATTTATGTTATTACTTTCCAAGCAATTTAGTTCCAACATTGCATTTTTCTTAGTTGTAGAATGAAAATGGCTACTTTGAGTTCATAGTACACCTACTATGCTGACCCATTTCAAGTTTGCGTCCCTAGGTTGAAAAGTTAAATGCACCTTCATGATGATTGAAATAGCTATTCAGGTTGGATGTCCAATTTCTGAATGATGGTTGTAAAGGCCTAGTTGTTGAATCATTGTAGGAGGCCAACAGGAAATTTAGTCGATACGACAAGGGAATAGGATTTCCTCCTGGAAAAACCAATATTACTCTAGCACCGGAGCCTGTTCTACACTTAAATCCATCAAAATATACTTCTCCCATGTAGGAACATTTGTTGTGAACACACTGTCATCAGGAAAATAATCATTACTGGGTAACGCAAGAGGTGAATGAGCGTCGGCTAAGTGGTCAGTCAAGGCTTGTCCTTGAATTACTTTTTGTAAAAAAAACTTAAGGTCAAACTCAATGAACAACATAACCCATTTAGCTAAACATCTTGATAAATTTTTTTTGTTAAAAAGATGTTTGAGAGGCTCAAATTTTTTCATGACTTATATTTCCACATTTAGTAAATAATGTCACAACTTACTAGTAGCGAATACAAGAGCTAAACATTGTTTTTCAATTGGTGTGTATCATGTTTCATAATCAATTAAAGTTTGGCTAATGTAATAAATGGGATGTTATTTCCCATTATCATTGTGTTGAGCTAACAATGCTACAAGAGTATGAGTAGATGCTACTTTGTAAAGGATGAACGATTTGTTTGGCATGGTAGGCAATAAAATAGGTGGAGTTCCAAGGTATTCCTTCAAACTCTCGAAGGCTTGTTTACAATCCTCATTCTAATCAAAAGGAACAACCTTCTTGAGGATATGTGTGAAATGTAGCATTTGATAGGCTAAAGATGTGAAAAAATGATGAATGGCTTGAATTCGTCCTTGTAACATAGGTAATTGAGAAATGTTCCTAGGAGGTGGCATGTTTACGATAGCATCAATTTTCTATGTTGACCTTGATAACTCTATGAGATATGATGAACCCTAAGAGTTTTCCACTATCTAATCCAAAGACACATTTTTTCGGATTAAGAATCATGTTGTATTTACACATTCGTTCAAAGATTTGTCGAAGGACATTCACATTGTCTTGTTTTGTTAAGGATTTGGTAAGGATCTCATCAACATAATCTTCCAATATTTTGTGTATGTAATCATGAAATATCAATTTCATTGTTCTTTGATAAGTTCTTCCTACATTCTTTAATCCAAAAGGCATCATAACCCAATAAAAGGTTCCCCAAAAGGTAGTAAATGTTGTCTTGTATTGATCTTGTGGGTTGATGAAGATTTGACTCTAGCTAGAAAATTCATCCATGAATGACAAAAAAGCTTGTCCATAGTTGAATCCACGATCATGTCAATATAAGGAAGGGGAAAATTTTCCTTTAAGGATTCTTTATTCAAGTCACAAAAAATTGTACATATCCTAATACGATTATCAGGTTTAGCAACTATGACAATGTTTGAGATCCAAGGAGAATAATCAATAGGTTGAATGTAACCTATGTTAAGGAGTTTTTCAAGTTCTCCTTTAACATGTAAGGATATCTTAGGATTCATTTTTTGTAACTTCAGTCGAATAGGCTTAGCGTTGTTTGCAAGAACAATGTTATGTGTTACTATCTTCGGGTCTATTCCTGGCATATCTGAATATTTCCAAGAAATTTTTTCAAGAAAATCATGGAGCAAGGTTGTAGTATCCTCTTGTTCTTCATCATCAATGCATTCCTCAATCTTAATGACCTTTTTTTATCTTCAATGTCCATTGGTATATCAATTGTATCTCCTAAGGGGAGTTCATTTGACTTAGGAGATTCACGAGCATATGGTTCCATGGTTTTCTCATTATCAACAATATTGTGTTGCTTGGTACTTATCATAGCACAGGTAACATTTCATTTGGAAAAATATGGTTTATCAATAGCACCTAACATTTGTTTCAAGGCTTCATCATTTTCAATATACTCCTAGGATGGTGGGGAATCCATATCGAGAAATTTAGGATGTTTTAGCGTAAGTTTGGTTCTTGGTTTCCATGTGATGGTGTTGATGTTTAATGAGGGTCATTGAGTTGCTTTTTTTGTCTTAGAAAAGGAATATCCCAAACAAGTCTTTGTTTCTTATGTGTTAGGTTCTATAGGAACTTGGATTCCATATTCATTCTTTCCACAAAAGGATTCTCAAGCTGATTTTGGTCTTCAAAGGAAACTTCAGAGCTAATTAGATCAAGAAATGCATCAACAAAGGGGTGTGGATCTTCTTCTTCTTCTGTTGGAAGGTTCTAATATTCAACTAGTTGGAATGGATCAAGATTGTTAGGAAGGAATCTCCCATAAGCATCTCTTCTCCTTCCTCTATGCATACTATGATACCTTGGAATTTCTCCTACTCTAAATGTGCAAAATGACTAAGAAATTTGAATGAAAAAATACCAAGGACACCTCAAGATTAGCCAAAAGAGTGATACAACAATAAGGAAAATAGAAAAAATAAGACACAAACGATTTCACCTTCCTTGCTGTTGATTTCTCCTTGATTGGCCCTTGCTTGGATTGGTTGTGTGCTCCTTAGATGATTGCTTGAATGTCTAAATGCAAGATTGAATGTGCAAGATGATTGAAGAGATGGCTAAATGATCGTAAGAGATTGAGGATTCAAATGGGCAGCATGTAGTTATGAAAGTGCAAAGTGTTGAGAAGGAAAATTGGCAGAATGTAGTTGCTCCAAAATGAAAGTGTTCTCAAAATGCCCTTGAGGAGGGGGTATTTATAGAGGATCTTGAATTCTCTAGAGAATTCAATGGTCAAGATGGATCCAACAAGGCCAAGATGAAGGGCTATAGTGGGTTGAGAACCCACAAGCCCTCACATCTTGACATGTGGAGGGTGAAATGGACAAGAGGATATGAGGTGGAGATGAGTTGTCAAGAAGGTACATGAGGTGGAAAAAGGACATACACCTTAGGGAGTGAGAAGATTTTCACAAAAAAGGATTTCTTGTCCCCAAGTGGGAGTGAAAGAGACATTTGAGGAATTTTGGAATTCCTCAAAAATCTACATGGGAAAAGGAAAGGTGGTTGGGGATATAAATGTGAATTAAAAATTCACATTCATAGGATGATCTAGAGGATAAAAGGTGGGCTCCAAAAAGTGGGACTTGGTCACATGTGGAGATTGTGACAAGTCCAAGGTTCTAGAAGCCTTGGAAGGATGGAATGTGAATTAAAAATTCACATATAAAAGAAGGGAATCTAGGAAGAATAAAAAGGAATTAAAAATTTCTTGGAGAATGATTAGGCTTAATTAATCTGTAATTAGAAGATAATTAGGGGATTATAAAAGCCAACTTGCAAAAGTTGGAGGATGTGGCACATCCTAATCAAGGATTAGGCATGTGCACATCCTTAATGAAGAGATTAGGAAATGGATTAGGATTAGATGAAAATGACATGTGAGGAATTAAATAAATGTAATATTTATTTAATTTATTTGATGAAGAGAGGATTAAGGAGGTAGAGGTAATTGTATTAATTAAATACCTTAGGGATTTGGCAGAATTAAAGATATTAATTAAATAATAGTAATATTATTTAATTAACTAGGATAAGAGGATGTTTAGACGAAAAGTGATAAATTTGGATAAATTAAGTGTCAAAATTTGGATGTCTACATTTTTCCCCTCTTTGAGATGGTGTTACAAGTAACATCATTTCAAAGAATATTAAAATATAGAACCTAGAAGAAGATGGTTAGATTGGAAAAGATGCCCCACCATTCAAAGAAGTGACTAGGAAGGAAGATGATGAGGGGAAAGATGAAAGTTAGGGATGAAGGATGCCCCCTCGAGAGGATATGCGGGTTCAAGAGAACACGGGTGGGCTCTCGAAATAGATTATGTGATGCAAGGGGAGATGAGGAAGATGATGCAAGGTGATGGGGAAGAGACTAAGTGATATGGAAATGGATGAAGCACAAATGGATTTGAGGACAAAAGGTGATGTTGCCCCAGGTCAAGGTACAAGCCAAAATGGGTTGATGATGGATGGAGTGTTGTCAATGAGGGAATTAAAGATCCCAAAACAACACAAGGATAGGGAAGGATATATCCCACTGAGTGGTATTGATGAGGGAAGGATACATCCCAAAACACCACTAAAAGATAGGGAGAACACCTCCCGATGATGATGATGAAAGTGTTGTTGATGAGGGAAGGATACATCCCAAAACAACACCAAAGGTTAGGGAAGAATACCTCCCGATGATGATGATGAAAGTGTTGTTGATGAGGGAAGGATACATCCCAAAACAACACCAAAGGGATAGGGAAGGATACTAATGGATGATGATGATGGGTCAAGGCTGGTAGCGAGACTAGGGACAAGACCAAGGATTTGATTAGGTGATTTGTGCGAGATTGAACAGATGAGGAGAATATTGATATGTGAGATGGAAAGAAGGATCTTAAGATTTGGAAAGCTCATATTAGGAGTTTGGTTAAGCTCAGATTGGGATAAGATTAAAGCTCAGATGAGGATTGGATTGAAAGGAGATGATTGGATTGATTCTACACCGAGTTCTAGAGTTTAGAGGGCGCAAAGTGTTGACAATCAGATTTTTTCCGATTTGGCAATTTTCAGAAATTGTCAAATTTTGCCATTTTAGGAAACTTCATGGTCGTATGTTTGAGAGTCCCAATTTTTTCCAAGAAATACCCATTGGGGAGATAGGATGAATTGCCAACTAACATCCCAAATTCAAGATATGCATTTTGAGTTATGAGCGAAATCAATTTTTCAAAATGCTGGAAAAAAATACTAAATTGGGATTTTGAGGGTCAAGATGAAACTTTGAGGCCCCAAAAATGGGTCAAAACGGGTTCCAACGACTTTCTAAGAAATTGGAAATCCACTTGTTATCGCATAATGCAACTACCCGTCAAATTTCAGCTCAAACGGACACCCGAGTCAAAAGTTATGGCCTCCGGAAGTGTCGGGGTAAAAATCAAAAATCAATTTTGAAAATTTGAAGACATGGGTTTTGTTCATTAGGAAAAATGAGGAATTGGGTCAGAATCAATTTGTTTAAAAAAATTCAAAAATGGGCGGTGAGCCGTCATTGGTGGGGCGGGGTTCCACGGCTCATGGCGGAGCCGCCCGCTTTGCACGGGTGGCCCGCTGGCTCAGGCGGGCGGTTCCGCCACCCTGCGCGGGGCAGAGATGCCGCCCTGCAGGGGTGGTTCCGCCGACCTGTGTGGGGCGGAGCCGCCGCCCTGGGCAGGGCGGTTCCGCCGCCCTGCTAGGGCAGAGCCGCCTCTCTGGGCGGGGCGGTTCCGCCGCTCCGCGTGGGGCGGAGCTGCCGCTCTGGGCGAGGTGGTTCCACCACCCTGCGCGGGGCAGAGCCGTTGCTCTGGGCGGGGTGGTTCTGCCGCCCTGCAGGGGCGTTTCTGCCGCTCTGGGCGGGGCGGTTCCGCCGCCCTGCGGGGGCGGAGCCGCCCTTCTGCGGCAGGGTGGATCCACCCCGCTGTAGCCAAGCATAGCCACAGAGCAGGGGCAGACGAAAGGAGGAAAAAAAGAGAGGACAGGGGGGAAGGGAAGAAGAATGTAAGAGGTAAGAGAGAGGATGAGGAGATAGGAAAAAGGATGGGGGGATGGGGGGAATTGGTGAAGAAGGATGAAGGGATGGGGGATAAATGCAAGATGATGAGAATGGAAAATGAAATGCAATTCTAAATGCAATTTATCATCTTTGGAGCACTGGTTTTTGCTATAGCAGAAGACACCAAGTGCCAGGGTATGAAGAACCAAGGCGAATTAGCGTCTAATGCATAAAACGAATACAACAGACAAGAAGGCTACCTCAACACCCCAAAGTCACAAAGACCTTGGTCGGGCCAGGTTTTGAGATATCCACAAGCACAAAAGGATGCCCCAGCATAACACAAGACCTCGGGGATCTTGGTGGGTACTATGTGGGACAACCAAGAAGACACAATTAAACAAAAAAGCAAGATATGCCCCTATGTTGACCAATCAAAACACACCATAATATGATGGATTATGGTGGCCTTGACAAGTGATGATAGGGAGCTCAAATGATAAACAAAAACCAAAAGCATCAAAAGATCGCAATCAATTTCAAATGTCCATTGCCATAGGATCAAGGGGATGGATGGGATTGATGAGGTCTGTTAGGAACGATGCATCCTGTTGAGACCGATGATGGATATGAAGCTAAAAGATCGTTATGACGCGGGATGTTCAAAATCAATTGGATTTCATGATACAAGTGGATCTCGTTTGTTAAGAACCAGCTAGATAAGGGTATAGCTTGATGATACGACACAAGGAAGACCAGACATGGGACTGACACAGCCTAAAGACCTAGGGGCTCGAGGGCCGATCAAAGATTAGCCTTGCCTATGTAAAAGCATAGAGCCCTCATAGTTCGCTAAAAGGCAGATGACTGACCAAGATGGAGACCTTGATGGATGGTAAAGATAGGATGGACAAAAGGGAAAGACCGATGTTAGACGATAGAAGAGAAAAATGGACAATGAAGATTGATGATGGAACCCGGGGGCAGATCAAATGATCGACCTTGCCTACGTGAAAGCGCAGGGGCAACGTAGTTCGACAAGACCAAAGGAAAACAATGGATAAAGGATGATAAGATGATAGGATAAGTGGATAAAAAGATTGGACCGATATGACAAGATAGGATAAACCTGTTGGATTGGATAGGATGATGATGATCACGTAAAGCTCAGGGATGGGATAGCTATCCAAAGCAGTAAAATGACTTGGGAGGATGATATGATAGATAGATGAGTGATGAAAAGTGATAGGAGATTGGAAAGATGTGCGAGAGAAGTAGGGGTGATGACGATGAGATAAATGGTATTGGGTTGCATGGGGGGGAAGGCCTATAGCCAGATACTAATGACAAGGGATTGTGAGATGGGATGAGATGGGATGAGGATAAAGATGGAAGAATGGATAAAGATATAGGGATGGGGGAGGGGAGGGATTGTTTGGATGTGTGGGAATATAAAGATTGGGAGACGAAAGGGATGCTAGGATAGCTGGATATGAAGAGAAGGATGGGGAGATGGAAGAGACGCTGTGATAGATGGATAGGGACAGAAGGATTGGGAGATGAAAGGGATGCTAGGATAGATGGATACGAAGATATAGATGGGGAGATGGAAGGGATGCTATGATAAATGGATAGGGAGATGAAGGGATGTTGTGATAGATGGATAGGGATAGAAGGATGGGGAGATGAAGATAAGGATGGGGAGATTGAAGGTATGTTGTGATAGATGGATAGGGACAGAAGGATTGGGAGATGAAAGGGATGCTAGGATAAATTGATACGAAGATAAGGATGGGGAGATGGAAGGATACTGTGATAGATGGATAGAGAGATGAAGGGATGTTATGATAGATGATGTTTCCAAGGACTATGTCACAAAGGAAGTATATGCCCCCATTCTAGATATGTCATATATGGGGAGGGATGAGGGATGGAAGACAAGTGGATGGGAAGATAAGTGAGATAACTAGATGAGGATAGGATGGGTGACTAAGGAATATGATAGAGCATGGATGAAGGGGATGTATACCAATAGGTGTCCAAAGCATGCATAGATAGGTGCCCCTATTTTGATCAATATCACAAGAAGGATGGAGGGAATGGGAGATAAATGGGATATGATGGTAGGATACGGAAGATAGGTGGGATGGGGGGATTTATGAAGAGGACGGATAACAGGAAGACAGGTGCATAGCTGGAAGCATAGCGGATGGAGGGAACGCATATCAGGAAGTTGGCCCCAAGTGCAGATGGGGATTTACGCATGACGCCTGTTTGCCAAGTTTTCATCATGGTACTTATCCAAGGCGCTTGTTTGCCAAGTTTTCACCATTGGACGAATTATTTCTCTTTACTTTTTTTTTTTTTTTGGACTTTTGGACTTTTTGGATGTTATGCAGAAAGAGATGGGTAAGGATAAGGAAGTGGATAAGCACATTTAGAAGACATGTGATAAGGATCAAGGTGTTAAGAGCCCATGTTTGAAGTGACTGTTGGATGTTGGTACAACCTTATTAGGATATATGGATTATGCATGACGATGAATTAGAGGGATTTGATGGGGTTGATACATGGGATAATGGATGGGATGCTGGAAAGGGTATGGATAGAATGATGGGGTGGCTATGTGATGGGGAGATGTGTTCAGGACCAACATTGGCACATGTGGTGGTGGATGTGGAAAGATAATAGGATTAAGGGATGGAGAATGTGGGGATAATGGAGGAGATGGAATGGTGAATTTCGGGTCATAAGGACCCAAAACAGACTTAGGAGATGAAAGGGGTGTATGATGAGCTTTTGGATTAGCGACTTTGGATGTTCTTACTGATTTTTCAGGTGATGGCATTGCATCTTTTTTCTTTGGGATCCACATGGTTTTGATCTTTTCTTTGGTGGGCCTTTGTGGCCTACGGATTTGATTTAGATTTATACTTTTCTTCTCTTCACCACGTCTTTTGGAGGGGACGTGAGGAGCCTTAGATTCCTGTGGATGTTTGGATTTATGCATTTTTTCTTTAACAACCAAAGTGCTTTTAGTAGCAATGGGATGGGTGTGAGGAGATGGATGATGTGGAGTGATGGAGGTAGGAGTATGGGGATTATGTGTAGATGGAGGACGTTTAGGTAAGTGCCCTTGTTGATCCTGACTATGGGGTATGTGAGAGGGATGTTTATGATGGATGAGATGGATAGGTGATGAATGGATGAAAGGATGGATAGGACGAGATGGAGGAGGTGATTTTGGGATATAGGGGTCCAAAATAGATGTAGGACCTGGAGGAAACAAGGGCATGGTAGATGGAGGATTAGAGATGGTAGATGGAGGGATGTAAGGACCCAAAATGGATGGAGCAGATGAAGGAGGAAGATGTACAGTTGTTTTGAGGTGATATGATAGAGGAGGAGGGATGGCCACATATGATCTGGTGGGGCGATGGGAAGAGCCAATATTTCTTTTGGAAAAGGCTCGTCGAGGACATCTAGAGGTTGTACCAACACTTTTGGATTGTGAGTCGTGAGTAGTACCTCCAAGACCTTACGGATACAAGTGTTCTTTAGCTTGGATGGGCTCTATAATACCTTGCTCATGAAGGCCTAAACCTTTTCCTTGATAGTTCATTTTCTTGAGTATTCGATCTAGGACAGGATTTTTGTTATTCTGGAAGAATGATGCGAGCTCATTATTAGGTGGAAGAGGAGGGTTGGTAAATACACTATGCTTTTCTTCTGCAAGGAGGCCACCATGGAAGAATGTGAGAGTACCAAGGGGATATGCAAGTGGTGGGGGGATAGCATTTTTAGGCGATGATGGGGAATCATGAGAAGGAGATGATGGGATAGTAAATCAAGAGAGGGGAAATGATAGGATCCGGATTTGTGGTAGAGGCCTAGCGATGGAGATGGATACAAAGGAAGCTGAATGACAAGGGACTGCGGGATGTAATGATGGGGGAAATGTGATCTGAGGTGGACTAGATGGATGGTAGGATCTTGATCCAGAGAAGGGATGTTATGTCGGGCATGCTTTGATTAGACTTCATGGACTCTAACGTAAAAGCGAGTGCATGGTAACGTCTTGCTGGGACTCTTCAAGCAAAGATGGGGGATGGAAGACCGCGCGCTATCGTACGGGATTTGCTACTAGGAGTGGGAGGAGTGGATTGGATTTGGATGGACCTAAGAGTAGAGGGAGTGGATTTGAATTGGGTGTCTTTGATGGATTCGGTGGTTCTTGGAGTAGGGGATGTGGGTTCAATGGATTTAGTGGGTTCAATGGTTTCAATGGTTTGAGCAGTACTAGGGGTGGTAACATCAATAATAGGTGTGGTATGGAGAAGGATCTCATCACTAGTGACCATGGATGATGGATCTAGATGGCATGGTTCCATGACTTCAAGATGTGGAGTTGGGGGTGGCTTCTTTGTAATGAGTCCTTGGAGAACTTCTGAAATGAGAGACTTGCATATGGTTGGCTTGGTTGGGGTGGTAGAAATGGATGAGGGATTATGGATTGGTAGACTAGGGTTAGATGGAGGAATGGGATTGAATGTAGGACTATGAGTAGATGGGGGATTAGAATTGGATGGAGGACTAGGAGTAGATGGATGAATGGGATTGGATGGAGGACTAGGAGTAAATGGAGGACTAGGATTGGATGGAGGGTTAGGAGTAGATGGAGGACTAGGAGTAGATGGAGGAATGGGATTGGATGGAGGACTAGGGAGTAAATGGAGGACTAGGATTGGATGGAGGGCTAGGACAGATGGAGGAATGGGATTGGATGGAGGACTAAAGTAGATGGAGGACTATGATTGGATGGAGGGTTAAGATAAGGATATTGGAGTGGTGAATTAAGATAGGGGGACATGGATTGTGGATTAGGACAAGAGGATATAGGTGGTGTAGTGGGACAAGAGGATGTGGGGGATGGATTATAATAAGGGTATTGGGATGGTGGATTAGGATGAGGATATGTGGATGTAGGATTAAGGTAAAAGGGTGTGGATGTAGGATTAGTATGGGAAGATTGGGAAAGAGGATTATGATAGGGGGTCATGTATGGGGTATTGTAATAAGAGTATTGGGATGGAAAATTAGGATAAGAGTATGTAGATGTTGTATAAGAGGATGATGTAGATGAAGGACATGACAAATATGGGGATGAAGAAGATATTGGATATCCATTGTCAAAGGGGGTATAAGGAGCATGATTAGGCATGGATAAAGACGTAGCAAGATAACTGGAAGGGGTGATTGGATTGTGGAAAGTAGATGGAGAAAGCTTACTAGTGATGATAGCATCAAGGGGATCTATGTCATATTATTCTTGATCGACAAGACTTTCATTATTGTCGTCCATGTAATTAGGGTTTCCCTTGACTACTATTGATGGAGGATGAGGATTCATGATGGTGAAAGCATAAATAGAATGGATCAAAGATTTTGAATGGAGATGGATGAAAGCTCAAATTGGGATTTAAGTCAAGCTCAGATCAAGATTAGACAAAAGCTTAGATTAGGATGATTGGATGATGCAGTGGGATTGATTTTGATTTTGATAGGATTTGGTAAACGAATGATTGGATCGAGTAGATGATTTGATGAATTTGATTCAAGTGCTAGATCAGTTTGATTGGATAGGATTAAATGATTAGATGATGTTGATTGGATGAACTTGATCGGATTGGTGTGCTTAGATTGATTAGATGATCAGAGGAATGGATTGGTTTAATTAGATAGGAAGAAACAAAAGGTACCACTAGATAGAGCTCAAAAAACTGAGCAATTTTAGTTTTTGAATGAAGTTGATCCGATGCACGATTTGTTAATGACAGCCCCGGGAAGTTAAAGGGGCGTAGCCAGCATTCTGCAGCAAATCAAGGGCATAGACAGCCTTCTGCAGTAAATCAGGGGCGCTACCGCGTTTCTGCAGGGGCGCTACCGCCTTTCTGCAGGGGCGCTACCGCCTTTCTGCGTAGGGTGCTGCCGCGTTTCTACGTGGGCATTGCCGCATTTTTGCGGGGACAAAGCCTGGTTTTTGATGGAAAAGGCTATGGCAAGGACACAAAATGATAAAACAAGTCCAAAGTATCAAAAATTTGACAAGATTTTTCACAAGATAGCACCTCAAGCAAGCACAATCTTATGATTAATATTATGGGTATGGCAAGGCAAAGTCTTAATCTATGATGCACAAGGATTCTAGGGAGTCCTCGATATACTCTCGGTACGTGAGGCACAACCGTGAACACCAGTCTGTCACAAGCGTGAGTCGGGAACCCTAGCGAGATATTGAAAGGATCTTGACCAACTCTTCACGTCTATCTAGGTATCACCCTAGCTTCGACGCTCCGCTAGTTACGACGCAACTGGATTGGGGTACAACTTTTGTTCTCCCCCCTTTATATACCCCGCCGGTACACGTGGTTGGAATCGTCCCTTGGGGTGATGAAATCTCCAAGCAGGTCCCACTAAAAGGAAGACACTAATTATTTCCAACTACTCCTCAGGCTCACACAAAGTGCAAGGGGAAAGTGAAAACAAATCAATGCCCCCTTGGGTAACACAAAAGTAAACAACCACAGCAAACAATGAGGTTTAATCCCCCTAATTTAGACTATATTCTAAAACAGCAAAGATAGTTTTTGAAAATCTGATCAAATGGATGGTCCTGCAAGCAAATGTTAGCTATCTTCTTCTTCGCTCTTTGATCAATGATGCCTTAATACGCTGCAAAATGTTAGTGAAAAACAACAATATTCTTGCCAACACAATGTTAGAGAGTTATCACATGAAAACCGCAAAAAAACTAGAGCAAAAACGAAGCCAAAACACCTATTTTACCTTCCAAACTGTGTTGTTTTGGGGCGCTACCGCGTTTCTGTGGGGGTGCTACCGCGTCTCTGCGAGGGCACTACCGTGTTTCTGTGGGGGCACTACTGCCTTTCTACGTGGGGCGCTACCACATTTTTGCAGGGGCGCTACCGCATTTCTGCGTGGGGCGCCACAGCGTTTCTGCGAGGGCGCTACTGCGTTTCTGTGAGGGCGCTACTGCGTTTCTGCAGGGGCGCTACCGCGTTTCTGCAGGGGCGCTACTGCATTTCTGCGAGTGTGCTACTGCGTTTCTGCGGGGGCGCTACCGCGTTTCTGCGAGGGCGCTACC
This sequence comes from Sequoia sempervirens, assembly GCA_007258455.2. Lineage (NCBI taxonomy): Eukaryota > Viridiplantae > Streptophyta > Pinopsida > Cupressales > Cupressaceae > Sequoia > Sequoia sempervirens. The sequence goes on from VDFB02193121.1 coordinate 175,522, forward strand.
GCGTTTCTGCAGGGGCGCTACTGCATTTCTGCGAGTGTGCTACTGCGTTTCTGCGGGGGCGCTACCGCATTTCTGCGAGGGCGCTACCGCGTTTCTGCGAGCTTTTCCTACAAAATACTTAATCTAAAAGGGATGTTAAATGCAAGACCCATTTGTGGGTCCCACCAGGCGTGCTAGAAATGTGATACCTTAGAATTTCTCCTACTCTAAATGTGCAAAATAACTAAGAAATGTGAATGACAGAATACCAAGGACACCTCAAGATTAGCCAAAAGAGTGATACAACGATAAGGAAAATGGAAAAAATAAGACACAAACGATTTCACCTTCCTTGCTGTTGATTTCTCCTTGATTGGCCCTTGCTTGGATTGGTTGTGTGCTCCTTAGATGATTGCTTGAATGTCTAAATGCAAGATTGAATGTGCAAGATGATTGAAGAGATGGCTAAATGATAGTAAAAGATTGAGGATTCAAATGGGCAGCATGTAGTTATGAAAGTGCAAAGTGTTGAGAAGGAAAATTGGCAGCATGTAGTTGCTCCAAAATGAAAGTGTTCTCAAAATGCCCTTGAGGAGGGGGTATTTATAGAGGATCTTGAATTCTCTAGAGAATTCAATGGTCAAGATGGATCCAACAAGGCCAAGATGAAGGGCTATAGTGGGTTGAGAACCCACAAGCCCTCACATCTTGACATGTGGAGGGTGAAATGGACAAGAGTATATGAGGTGGAGATGAGTTGTCAAGAAGGTACATGAGGTGGAAAAAGGACATACACCTTGGGGAGTGAAGAGATTTCCACAAAAAGGGATTTCTTGTCCCCAAGTGGGAGTGAAAGAGACATTTGAGGAATTTTGGAATTCCTCAAAAATCTACATGGGAAAAGGAAAGGTGGTTGGGGATATAAATGTGAATTAAAAATTCACATTCATAAGATGATCTAGAGGATAAAAGGTGGGTTCCAAAAAGGTGGGACTTGGTCACATGTGGAGATTGTGACAAGTTCAAGGTTGGTCACATGTGGAGATTGTGACAAGTCCAAGGTTCTAGAAGCCTTGGAAGGATGGAATGTGAATTAAAAATTCACATATAAAAGAGGGAAATCTAGGAAGAATAAAAAGGAATTAAAAATTTCTTGGAGAATGATTAGGCTTAATTAATCTGTAATTAGAGGATAATTAGGGGCTAATTAGGATTAAAAGCCAACTTACAAAAGTTGGAGGATGTGACACATCCTAATCAAGGATTGCATGTGCACATCCTTAATGAAGAGATTAGGAAATGGATTAGGATTAGATGAAAATGACATGTGAGGAATTAAATAAATGTAATATTTATTTAATTTATTTGATGAAAAGAGGATTAAGGAGGGTAAGGTATTTAATTATTAATTAAATACCTTAGGGATTTGGAAGAATTAAGGATATTAATTAAATAATAGTAATATTATTTAATTAACTAGGATAAGAGGATGTTTAGACGAAAAGTGATAAATTTGGATAAATTAAGTGTCCAAATTTGGATGTCTACACATGCAGTATCAACTCTCTTTCAACCAACTCACACAAAGAATTGGTATAGAATAAGGGGGATCATTACTTCCTAAATGAGGGGTATACTAAGAACAAACTTCCAAAAATACTATAGTAAGAAAGCCATCAATGACTCCAAAGAACTCCCTTGTCTGACACCATCCCCGACAATGACACCAAAAATGCTGGCCTCCTACAATGATCTAACAACTAAGCCCTTACAGCTGTGATTCAGAGATTGGACATCTAAACTATATAGCCATTCAATCATGATGAAGGTGCATTTTTAACTTGTCAAACCATGGATGTGAACTTGAAATGGGTCAGCACAGTATGTGCACTAAGGATCCAAAGTAGCCATATTCATTCTACAACTAAGAAAAACATAATGTTGAAGATAAATTGCCTAGAAGGAAATAACATAAGTACTAAACATCAACCAACAACTATGCTAAGATGGAAAGCATAAAAGAAACGAAAAATATGAGCAAAAAAAAAAGAAACTACTCTATCTACTTTGGCTACAGGAACAAACATAGAATGGAGTTCTAGTGGCTACAGCAACAGTTAGTGCCAAATTCTTAACTAATTACCGAATAGAAAGTAATAACTAAACTACACTAAAATAAAAGACAAAATGCTCACCAAGTGGTTCCCCTTGGATGAGTATACTCTAAAACTAATGTAAACTCAGATGGACAGACTTATAACTTCATCTTATTCATTGAAAAACATGAGTACAATAGAGCAGTATAACTATATTACTAAAAAATAAGAATGCTAATACATCATCAGATCGTGTAACCTCATGAGAAGGAGCTTTCAACTCTTATTTATAGGAAAATAAGCTACTAACTAAACAAGGTAGTCAACTCCATGAATTGGGAGGATGCCACTTTAGGGAAAACAAAGAAAGTGGAGAGGTAGTTACGCATGCATGGAATCTGGTCAGACGTGCTTTCTTCAACATAGATTTAGCACAACAGTAACAGATATATTCGCTCAAAAGCAATAAAGATCATTTACAAGGCGATTACAACTTGATTTGCATGAGGAACCTCCCGCCATCGACCTCTTTTAATGATTCCCTTCATTGACCTTTGCATGACCACTTTGTTAACTGTTATGGTGAATGACCAGCTGGTGGAATCTTCTCAATTTAGTGGCCTTGAATCATATCTGCATGGAAATATTAGTACGCATAATAATCACATATCTGTAACTATCTTAAATAACATTCATTAATCCACATGTAGAATTAACATAGATAGTCCATATAACATGTCAATGTCATTAAATATTTGGAGAGATAAAATTAGGCCCAATGTCTATGGTTTTGAGGAAATATCAACATTCAAACATCAAGGTTCATGATAATTTTAGTTAAATAGATCATAAATTCTACCAAAATTAAACCATAAAATAGACTCGTCATCCCTCCCAACCTAAGGTTTTGTTGGTCCTCCATTAGGGGAAGGTTTGTTCTTCTACTTAGTCAAAGCCCTAAAATTTGCAACTGCCAACTGTCCTACATTAGTGTTTGTTGTGCTTGAATCAAGATCCCAATAGAACCCTTGTTATCTGTCCAATCTATTCCATCTTTGTCTCTCTCCAACAATATCATAGTGGTAAAACTTGTAATTTGGCATGGGCCACATCAGGATGGGTGGCTGAAAAGTCAATGGAAGCTAGAATCATCCTTTTGTCCTCCCAATATGTATATATTTTTCAATTATTTTAAGTGTTGTAGCATAGTTCTGTATAGAGTGGGGCTCAGATTTCCTTAGCTCATCAGTTAGGTTGTTCCATGCACAACATATATCTCTTCATAGTTTCCCCTTTTGCTTTTGCCACCACCTCATATTCACTATAAAATGCTTCTATTTAAGGCATAATCCTATTACCATAGCTAGTTTTGAGAAGCATTTTGTGCCACTCTCTATAAATGTCCCTTGGATTCCTTGATTCAACCCTGATGGGTAGAGGGATGTTGGAATCCAATTGTTTATAAGCCCCATATTGTTGTCCCCAAATGATCTCATTTTGTACCTAGAACATAAATGCCCTTAATTGGACATCCCCAACATATAAAAGTGGGTTCCAATCATGGTCTTTAGTCACAAGATAATTTTGCAAATAAAATTTACATAACAAATTCTTCATTTAACGGGAAGCAATATGATAAGAATTGAAAAATTCAATAGGAGTCTCAATAGAAGGGTTCAAACTTGAGCCAATCCTTGTCTGCTTAAAAGAAAGATATTTCTCCTTCAAATGAAAAGAATAAACCCTTGGAGGGGTCCTATATTCTATAATATGGGGTACCAAGTTTGTCATATCATCCACCTTCTTTAAAGTAGCAATTTTTGCATCCTTGTCTTCAATCTCCTCATCTTTCTTTTGAATTTCTTTCTTCAGCCTACATTTCTCTTCTTTCCATTCCTCTTCTCTTCTTTGCATCTCTTTCTATAAATGCATAGCTACCATGTGCATTGAAAAATTAGGGGGGTTATGTATTCTTACCAACATTTTTCCTGGTACTGATGTTGGCTCTTCATATAGTACCAGCTATAGGGATTCTAGTTTTTTAGTCAATTCCGACTGCAGGGCCTCTTGTTCCTATTCTTGCTCATGCTGCAAGATCTCTTGCCACAGGATTTCGTGCTACAGGAAATCCTGATTTTTCCTCATACCCTTGATTCTCAACTTGTTTTGCAATATCAACAAGATCTTCCAGAGTTATGTTTGTTGCTTTCTCAAATATGTCCTCTTCCTCAACATTCACTTGCCCCATTGGAGCTTTTGAATCCCCTTGTGACATTTCTCTAGACTTAGGGCTTTCCTGCGAAGGCATATCAAAGGTTGGGTCAGCTGGTCTTGATTTCTTGGGAGGGCTTTCATTTTTTTCTTTGGCTACAGGATGAACAGTGTCAGCCTTTCGCTTCCTAGAGCTTGGTACTTCTTTCTCTTCCAACTGCTTTTTAGCTTTTCCTTTTCTTATTTTTGCTTCTCTCTTTTGTTCCCTAGTTTTCATTAGGATGCCAAGTGGAACATCATCATCAAAATTTGGGGAGGAACTTTCTTTATCTGAGTGCTCTGTCTTAGAACAGTTAATCTCTATGGTTTGTTCTACTGCAAGAGGGTTTGCACTAGGGCCTATGCCAGAGGTTGAAGCACCAGGAGTTGCTTCAGCCACACTCAATCCATTTCTAGAACTACGAGGTTGAGGTAAAACCCTAGGTCACAAATTCTCTGGCCTAATTTGATCAATATTTATGAATTCTTCCAAAGTCATCTCAAATACATCATGCAGAGACTTCTCAACTAACAATTTAATCAAACAATGGTGGGAAATGGAATTGTCCCTACCTTTCTGAATCTCGGCTGCCATGATTGAAAGAAGGTGGTAAAGTACATTCACATGCCTCATGTGATTCAAGATTTTAAAGTCCACAGAATGTAGATTTTACTGGCATCCTTCACAGGTGATATATTTTATAACATGAACAACTACTTGCTTCTATGGCTTTGGTAGAGAGGTTCTTTTTTCACCTTGTTTGTCCATGCTCAATGGAGGGTTGCTAGGTTCTATAAATTCATCCCTAACTAACCTAGAGTCTCTGGAAATAGGATAATTTTCACTATCAGTAGGCAACCCTGTAACCTCTGCAATTCTTTCTTCAATAGCCAATACTTCCAACCCTTTTATCTTGGATTTTCCCTTAAACAATGTCTAGGAAAATTCTAATGCAATGTCTTCATTAAAACCATTCAACTTTAGGAAGTAGTTTAACTAGTCGCAATTTCTGAATTTATCTTGTGAAGGTGCATCATACAGTAATATGTCATGAACCATGGGTTCATTCCTAATTAACCCACCTCCCATTGTCTGCAATCAACAATCACTTCTGCAAATTTTCCTTCCTGTAATACTGCCAAATTTCCAACACCAATGTTGTCTGAATTTTCCTTTTCTGTTTTACCTTTTTTTCTTTCTATTTTACCCTTTTGGTGACTTAATATTATGACAAGATCAATAATGGCAGTAAATGAGCAATAAAGGAAGGTTATGATGGAGAAAAATGGCGGCGGCTGTTGGTGTCACCTCACATGTACAAGCTGTCATCTTACTCAGAATTCAAATTGGCTTAATTTAAACTTGTTGACATAGACTAGTATGGACTGACATGTGGGAAAAGTACTCACATCTTTCCCCCCCAACCTAAATTTGAGCATGTATCCTCACATGCAAGGTGGTAAGGATGATTTGACAGGGACAAGGAATAATGGCATGCTATGGTGAACGTCCATATTAATTCACAACAATTAAATGAATGCACTAAAGAAAATTAAGAGATAGAAATTAATGCACACATACCTAGATTTGTGGAAGATTAATTTCAAAGATTGTGTAGAAATTACCAGTCGCCTTTTAAGAAATAAGTTGAGCAATTAATGAAAATGAGGTGGAATGAGGTGAAGTGGAATGAAGTGAAGTGATGGAAGAGAGAGAAAGGTGGAGATGGATGGGAAAATGTGTGGATGGGTGAAGAAGTGGACTCCCACATAAGTGGAAGTATTTATTATGACAAGTACATACCTTAATTAGCCAGAAGGAGGGACACTAGGCCCACTTCCCTTGATTGTAGGAAGCTTAGGTGGTGCATGTTGAGTGAATTGTTGTTGGAACTCCTCTTTGGAAGTTGGCTTGTGATACAATCTAAGGAGATGACCATTGACAAGTAGCTTAAATCTAACTGGGTCAATAGTAGTAAGTTGTACAACACCATTGGGATATAATTCAACAACCTCATATGGTCCTAGCCACCTTGTCTTCAATTTTCCTGCATTATCCTGATATCTTGAATCATAGAGCAAGGCCCAATCTCTTGGTTGGAAGTTCTTGTCCTTGATGAATTTATCATGCCACTTGATTCTCTAATTCTACACCACCTCTGTGTGATGCAAGGCTGCTCTCCTCATCTCATCCAAAGCATTCAACTACAGGATTCTTTCTCTTTGTGCCTCAAAGATATCCATCCCCAAGTCTACTACAGTCCTAAGAGTCTTATGTTCAAATTCCATGGGCATCATAGCTATCTTTCTATATAGCAATTCAAATGGAGTGAAGCCTGTAGTTGTCTTCCAGGTTGTCCTATAGGCCCAAACAAGTTTTGGATGCATGTTTGCCCAATCCTTTTTATGAACATCCACTATTTTGGTTAGGATGGCTTCAATCTCCTTGTTAGTCACCTCAACTTGGCCATTAGTCTGAGGGTGATAAGGAGTAGAATTCTTATGTCTTATGATGTACTCATTGACCAGTGTTGCAACAAGGGTTGATGTGATGATGTGAATTGATCCCCTTGATTGGTCACTATCTCTCTTGGAACTCCATACCTTGTGAAAATCTCCCCAGAAAGAAATTCAACAACCTTATTGTCTCTTGCATGCTTCATGGCCTTAACTTCTACCCACTTAGCTACATAATCAGTGTAAACTAAGATATAAGACTTACCATTTGATGGAGGGTCAATGGGTCAAACAAAATCTAGTCCCCATTTGTGAAATGGAGTGATTACTACCTGAGGGAAAAGTGGCATCTCATCAGATTTGGTTGGTCTTCCCATCTTTTGGCATCGATCACATTTTCTTGTATACCTTCTTGCATCCTTGTGGAATGTTGGCAAGTAATATAGTGTGTTTAAAATATACATTGCTATCCTCTTGGATGCAAAATTTCCTCCACATGGTTCATTGTGGCATGCATGCAAAATATCATATGCCTCATCTTCCCTGACACATCTCCTCATGACATGGTCTAGCCCAGTGTAAAACAAACATCCAACAATCCATGAAAAAGGAAAATATTTTTCAATGAGCGCCCTTCTCTGTTTTGGAGATAAGTGAGGAGAAACTTTCCCTGTGACCAGATAATTAGCTATGTCAGCATACCAGGGTGTTTGCACACTGATGGAAAATAAGTGCTCATCAGAGAATGAGTCATCTATGGCTTGATTTTCTTTTGATGTAGTCATCCTTGAAAGAAAATATGCAACAAAATTGGCCTTCCCTAGTTTATCCACAATGGTTATGTTAAACTCTTGCATCAACAATAACCATCTTTCCAACCTACCGGTGATTAGGGGTTTATTCATGAGATACCTAATGGCTTCATGATTGGTGTGCACAAATATTTGATAACTTGTTATGTAGTGCCTAAATTTTTTCAGGGCATAGATCACTACCAATGTTTCTTTTCTTGTCAGGTATGTGCAGGATCATGATGGGCCAAAAAGTGGCAATATGATGGGTATGTGGCTGATGACTTTTTTTTACCCAAAATTTATGAAATGAAAAGGGTTTTTAAAGGAGATTCTCAGCTTTCTATCAATATAAATTATGCTTTACTTTGAATTTAATAAGTAATTATTATTCATTTTCTATTCAAATTATGACTAAAGTCCTAATTGATAGGCTGATTTAAAAACATCTATAGCTTTCAAATAGTATCACATTTTTTGAATCCAAAACATGTGTCACATTCTATGCTTCACATAATATAGGATTAAAAAAAGAAAATTTGAATTTCATGAAGTTTTGACCAAGTTAAGATGGTAAGACATACAAGTTTTTATATTTTTTTAAAAATTGTAATAAAAAATTCATAATTAATTATTTACTTGGAAAAAAATTACAAAAAAATATGCATCACATTGGGGCATGAGTTCTCTACTTATATATAAAATCTTATAACAAAATATTAGAATTTTATTGTGGTTAGTGTGGTTAGACAGACACCTACTTCTTATTTTTTCCCCTGAAATTTATGTACCACTCCATTGAAATTTCAAATTTTCACCAAATAGATTTGTTTGCCACTTAAGGGCCTATTTTTTCAATGATGATCCTGCACATACCCTATCACAGTATAGTTGAATTTAGATCCTTGCAAGTTTTTACTGACAAAAAAAATGGCATTTTCAATAGCTCCTTACTGCCCTAAAACTGCTCCTATGGCATAGTCTGATGCATCTATATGGATGTGAAAAGGAAGCTCCCAATTAGGTCCTTTGAGTAAAAGAGCATGAGTCAAAGATTCTTTCAATTCAGAAAATGCTTTGTCAAAGTCTTCTATCCATTGAAATTCAACATCTTTGGTGAGAAGAGTGTACAATGGTGCTGCTATTTTGTTGAAATCCTTGATGAACCACCTATAATAGCCTGCATGTCCCAAGAAACTCCTAACATCTTTTTGTTTTGCAACTGTGGGTAGATTTTTGATCACCTCAATCTTTGTAGGGTCTACTTGAATTCCTTTATGAGAGATGTAGTGTCCAAGAACTACACCTTCCTGCATCATCATAAAACACTTTTCACTATTTAGAGATATATTGTGATCTTCACATCTCTGTAGGACTCTCCTGAGATTCTCCAATGCTTCATTGAAATTAGCAACATAGGTGGTGAAATCATCCATATAAATTTTCATGCAATCATGAGAGATGTTTGAAAATATGCTAATGACTGCCCTCTAAAAAGTTGTAGGTGCATTGCATAAGCCAAATGAGAGTACTGAGTAGGCATGTGTTCCCCATGGACGGGTAAAGGTGGTCTTCTCCTGGTCCTTAGGTGCAATTTCAATCTAGTTATAGCCACTGAAGCCATCTAGAAAAGAAAAGTATTGCTTTCCTACAAGTGAGTCCAAAAATTGATCTATGAAGAGTAAAGGAAAATGGTCCTTTTTGGTGGTAGCATTAAGTTCCCTGTAATCAAAACAAACTCGCCCTTTCCCTCCTTTCTTGGACACAATCACCAGTGGATACAACCACTGGCTATCTAAAATGGGGTAGATAAATCCCGCATCTAGCAATTTTTGTAGCTCCCCTTTTACAATTTCTCTTAGTGCATGGTTAATTCATCTTTATGGTTGTCTAACTAGGGTGCAATCATCTCTAATGTAAATTCTATAAGTGAAAATATTAGGGTCCAATCCCATCATCTCATGATAGTCCCATGAAAAATGCATGCTAGTGGGTTCTTAGTAAGTTTGCCAATAATTGTTGTTCTTCATTCAATTTGTTGTTAATATTGAAATATTTTCCTTCTGTCACCTGTACTTGTGTAGTTAACTCTATCATAACTGCTTTATTAACACATGGTACCTTGGGTTCATATGGAAGCAATGTATGTGACATACCTATTGCTATAGGAAGTCTAGCTATAGGAAGAATGGTTGGAGGAAGAATGGTTGCAGGAAGAGCATGGAGAAGTGTCCTGACTGGAACAACAGAATGAGAAGATGATGCTTCCTCCACTTCACAATGATTCTGAATGATGTTAGCCAATACTTCATCTTCATCTTGAAGCTGCATAAAAGAGTTTCTACCTAACATCATAAGTTGTGCCACAAAATTAACTTCCCCAGCTCTTCACCAATGTGTGGCCATATGGGATTATCCTCATCATGGGATGGCTGAGAAGGAGGATAAAGAGCAAGATTTTTAGTTCTCTTTCCAATAGAAATGGTCATGTCTTCTATCTTGCATCCAATATATGCATTTTTTGTTGCTAACCATGGCCTTCCAAGAATAACAAGATACCCACCTAGTGTGGCTTTAGGAGAAAGAAACATGAAATCTAATGGGTACTCCCATGAGTCTAGAATTACCACAAGATCCTCTACTATACCATCAGGTTTAATAGTAGAACTATCAACAAGTTGCAAGACAGTAAGAGTAGGTCTCATGCTTGCAACTTTTAGTTGTTGCAGGATATCCTTAGTCATTTATTTTTTCTCCCAAGTCAATCAGAGCATTCTTTATTTGGATCTCATTTATAACAAATCCTACCACATGACTATTTGGGTCATTGTACTTAGGGATAGTCACTTTCCTAAGCATGATGTCAGCTAGCTGCCCCACCACATGAACCGTAGTGAGGTCTTTCTTCTTTCTGCCTAGTTTCTTGAGGCATGCTTCCTTGATTGCCTTTCCATATATTGGAACATCTTTTATGGCCTGAAAATAGGGGTATCTGGACACATATATGCTTTAGCTGATCTATAATGTCAAAATTTGTGTCCTCCTTTTCTTCCTTCTTGACAACTTCCAATCTCTAAGGAAATGGTGGTTCTTGTTCAGTTTGTTTGATTGGGACTGGTTCGGGACTTTTAGGTGCACTAGTCTAAATGTGGGTATTCAAAGGCTCCTCTTCTTCTTCCATAGGAAGCTCAATAATAATGGGTGTGGAAGGAGCTGGTACAGTAGTTCCTAAATGCAACTGAATGTCACTCACACTCACAACATATGTAGGGAATTGATTTGAATCAGTAGATTATACAAGCTGATGTTGTGGTTTGTTATTTTGATTAGGTGTGGGATGTGCTGGTAGCTAAGTTTGTTTTGGTGGATTTGAGCTTCGATTAGGAGGAGTTATTATAGTAGGTAGTTGGGGCTGAGAAGGTGGCTGCATGTAGCTATTTGGCTAGTTTGGCCATTGTTGTCACCCCCCTCCATTGATTTTTTTGTTGCCAATTTCCTGGGGGTGGCTGTCAATTTCCTTGAAACTGTTGCCAATTCCCCTGAGGTTGCTGCCACTGGGGTGAATATTTTTAATGCTTAGGCTAGGTATTTGGAGGGTTACTCCAAGGTTTTGGTGGATATCCTCCATAGTTGGATGGATATGGGGGTTGCCATTGGTTACTATATGAATAAGAATTAAAATATGGCCCAACAAAAGAGAGTGGATTTGGTGGTATACCTTGTTTTGGATCCCAAGGCCTCCTTTGTGCAACATAGTAGACTTGATCTTCTTCAATTTTAATTGGCTTGAACTCAGGTGCAATCTGCTTGCTTTGAATATTAGCTACCATCTTGCATCTGTAGTTCTTTTGTCTGCAATGGGGGCAATACTCTACCAATGTTTCCTCTGCCTCCTCTTGTTTCTTCTTGGCTTGAAGTGTATTCGGCTGAGTAGCTAGATTGTTTATAATGTCTTGCTTGAATTCTGCCAGCAAATGAGTAATCTTCATTCTTGAAACTCCACTGGTAGATGACTTACCCATGGAAGATTAGTAAGCTCTCCCTTTCTTTGAAGCTACCCTAGAGTAGTTCTGGCATATCTTCTTGATATCCTCCCAAGGAACTTGGGAGAGAATCCTCCTCCCATTAGGTCCAAGGCATCAGTGCAACTGTCATTAATTCCTCTCAGGAAAAGTGGCTTTTGTGAGTCTTCATTGAGTGTATGGTGCAGATATTTTTGTAGGAAAAACAAAAACCTTGCAATTTAAACCTCTAGGCTCTCATCTTCCTTCTACTGCATCCTAAAAATGTCATCTTCTCTCATGTCACTGCCCATACAATACTCCTTGTATTTCTCAAGGAATTTTGTCTTCATGTCATCCCATGTCTCCACAGTATCTTTTCCTAGGCTTATGAACCATCTTAATGTAGTTTCTTTCAAAGTGGTAGGAAATAGCTTAAGCCTATGGGAATCATTGGTATAGTCATAACTCCTGTAGAGTATATCAAACTCGAACAAGAAGGTATCAGGATCTTATGTGAAAAGTCCATGAAACTTGGGAAGGACTAAAGTGGGGATATTTTTGAGGTTGTCTACTTCATTCTGATGAGCAATGGGAAAAGGAAAATCTAGTTGGTTAGGTCTTTTTCTACTTGCATCACCCATGCTTGCTTGATGTAGTTCCAAAGCAAAGGGATTCTCAAGCTGATTTTTTGTCTTCAAAGGAAACTTCAGGGCTAGTCAGATCAAGAAATGCATCAGCAAAGGGGTGTGGATCTTCTTCTTCTTCTCTTGGTAGGTTCTGATATTCAACTAGTTGGAATGGATCAAGATTGTTGGGAAGGAATCTCCCATAAGCATGTCTTCTCCTTCCTCTATGCATGCGGTATCAACTCACTATCAGCCAACTCACACAAAGAATTGGTAAAGAATAAGGGGGATCATTACTTCCTAAATGAGGGGTATACTAAGAACAAACTTTCAAAAATATTACAGTAAGAAAGCTATCAATGACTCTAAAGAACTCCCTAGTTTGGCACCATCCTTGACAACAACACCAAAAATGTTGGCTTCCTACAATTATCTAACAACTAAGCCCTTACAGTTGTGATTCAGAGATTGGACATCTAAATTGAATAGCCATTCGATCATTATGAAGGTGCATTTAACTTTTAAACCCAGGGATGTGAACTTGAAATGGATCAGCACAGTATGTCCACTAAGGATCCAAAGTAGCCATATTCATTCTACAACTAAGAAAAACATAATGCTGAAGGTAAATTGCTTAGAAGGAAATAACATAAGTACTGAACATCAACCAACAACTATGTTAAGCTAGATAGCATAACATAAATGAAAATCTGAGTAAACAAATAGGAAACTACTTTGTCTTCTTTGGTTGGAGGAACAGAAAAAGAATGGAGTTCTAGTGGTTGTAGGTATAGACAGTGCCAGATTCTTAACTAATTATTGAACATAAAGTAATAACTAAACTAAACTAAACTAAAAGACAAAATGATCACCAAGTGGGCCCCCTTGGATGAGTATCCTCTAAAACTAATGTAAACTCAAACGCACTAACTTATAACTTCATCTTATTCATTGGAAAACATGAGTACAATAGAGTAGTGTAACTGTATTATTGAAAACTAAGAATGAAAGTACATCATTAGATGGCGCAACCTCTTGAGAAGGAGCATTCAACTCTTATTTATAAGAAAAGAAGTTACTAACTAAAAAAGGTAGTCAAATCCATGAATTGGGAGGATGCCACTTTAGGGAAAGTATAGAAAGTGGAGAGGCAGTTACACATGCATGGAATCTGGTCAAACATGCTTGCCTCAATGCAAATTTAGCACAATAGTAACACCTATATTCACTCAACAGCAATAAAGATCATTTACAAGGAGGTTACAACTTGATTTGTATGAGGAATCTCTCATCGTCAACCTATTTGAATGATTCCCTTCATTGACCTTTGCATGTCTACTTTGTTAACCATTATAGTGAATGACTAGCTGGTAGAATCTTCTCAATTTAGTGGCCTCGAATCATATCTACATGGCAACATCAGTACACATAATAATCACACATCTGTAACTATCTTAAAGAACATTCATTAATCCACATGTAGAATTAACACAGATAGTCCATATAACATGTCAATCTCATTAAAGATTTACAAAGATAAAATTAGGCCCAATATCTATGGTTTTGAGAAAATATCAACATTCAAATATCAAGGATCATGACAATTTCAGCAAATAGATCATAAAGTCTACCAAAATTAAACCATAAACTAGACTCATCATGTGTACCCAATCATCATCGAGCAATTTAGACACATATTCTTCTTCTTGTTTGCTAGCCTCAAGGGGTTCAATATGAGATGTTGGAATTAATGTGTTTAGAGGACTTGTTGTTCCTTTTTCAAGTTGTAAACAACTCTCAGGCTTGGGGTCTATTTCAACTTGATGAATTTGGTTGTTATAGACATATTTCATTATCCAATGAAGATTCAAAGGTACTTCATGCATCTCATGAATCCATGGCCTTCTAAAGAGAAGAATATATGTTAGATCATAGGGCATGACATGAAAAGGAGTTTGCAAGGTAGCTACTCTAAGTGTTATAGGAAAAGTGATTACATCGAGTGGTTATTTTGTAGTATTGTCAAATCCTCTAATAAATAAGGAATCAGGTTTGATTTATGATTTATCCACATGTAATCAATCTGAGTTTTACACTAGACACATTGAGGGCAGAGCCATTGTCAACAACGGTTCTTTTGATGCCTATTGTATTATATTGATAAATTATCATAAAGGCCTGAATTTGCTTCCTTAATTTTAACGGAGGGAGCTCATGTTGATGAAAGTAATGTCTACATTAACTGCATTCATTCCTTTTATAAGAGCTTCCACATCATTTATGTTTGTACTAGGAAGAACCACTATTTTTTGCAATGTTGTTTGGAGCATTGAATGATAATTTGGTGAATTCTAAAAGAGATCCCAAAGGGATATCTTTATGGGGGTATTCTTAGGTTGTTCGATAGATCGTACTCCCTAAGGTGTTAATTTAAGCGAGGAGCACTAGGAAAAATGGGGTTTGGTAAAGGTAAGGATGTTGGAGTGGGTTGTTGTGGTTGCAGATTATTTCTAGTGTAATGTGTGTGTTCAACAACATCATGTTCTAGTGGGTAAAGGGTAAACTTGAGTTTAGTTGGAGGTTGAGGTTGAATTACATTGGAATCTTTTGTTTTTGGTTGCTCACAACAAACCTTAGTGGATGGATTTTGTGAGATGAAGTCCTGAAGGGCTTCGTCTAACATATCAAAGTCATCACTACTAAAAGGTTTTGGAGATGAGTTGTCGTTAATTGGTTTACGTTTGTCATCACAAGCCTTAGTGGATGAACTTAGTGGGAGGAAACCTTGTAAAGATTCATCTAACCTATCCAAGTCATCACTACTAAAAGGTTTGGATGATACAGTCATCCTAAAATGAAGCATTGTTTTGATTGGTTATATAATTGCCATTAAAGTAAATGATACTAATGCTAATGATTTGAATGTAATAGAAAATAGCTGCACATAAATAGAATAGTAACTAAATCTAATAGTAATTGAAGAAATGGGAAACAAAACGCAGAAAATAGAAATGCAAAATGTGTACTGGGACTAAGTTGCCTAGGGTGGCGAATTAGTCCTAGTAGGCTGATTTTTAAGTTTTTATGAATTTTCTAATGGATATTGATGTGTTTTGTATAGTGCCATGCAAATCTATAGTGCAGATGTAGAATTTTACTATTATGCAAGGAAATGAAATGCAATAATGCAAGCTTAAATGAGCTTTTCACTAATGCAATTTTGAACCCTAAGATGCAAATCAAACAATGCAACACCTAATGCAATATTGATGCAAGCTAAACCTAGGATGATCTTGAAATCAGAAGTAAAAGTGTTCAAATTCTGGGTTCACCAAAATGTGAAAAATGATTTTGGTTACCCAAGGGTTCCTCTAACTCTTCTAGGTTTTTCACCTAAAAGGAGAGGAAGAATGGAGCCAAAATGCTAATGTCTACACTCAAGTTTAATTTTATGAGGGGTGCAATGAATATAAATGTGATTTACTAATGCAAAAAAATGAAAAAGAAATGATTTATTAATGCTAATCCTAAGAAATGCAAAGTGTTGGAAAACACACTGTGATATGCAAAATAATGAAATAGATGTAATAAAGAACAAAATGAAGATGCTAAACAGTAACTATGCACTTGGAAATTGATGAAGAACAAATTGGAGGTCATAGAGACCTCTGAATTTCTAGAACACTTGATTTTTAAGCCAATTGAGACACTTACGCCAAGCTGGGTGACTTAGTCCCACTTCAGGGAAACTTCCCAAAAAGCTATTTTTGCCAAATGTGTATTTGAAACTATAAAAATTCCTAAAAAACCACTACACTGGGACTAAGTTACCAATATGGGTGACTTAGTCCACTTTGGGTTTTCTACAAATTCGAAAGTGGAAACTGAAGCCAAGAGTTTGCACTCTATTTTCTGATGGAAATCCAAATTTGAATCTTCAAAAACACCTGCAATAAAGAAAAATAACTTGTTTTCTAATGGGGGGTTTTCCTTGACCAAACCCCTAGTTGGTATTTAAACTTTGGAAGGGATAAAATCTACATAAAACCCTGGTCCTAAGTGTGTCTAAGACTAGGAAAATCTGAAGTAAGACAAAACCCTATTCTAATGTGCTAGAATAAGATGATTAAATTGAACTTGAATGATGTAAGAATTCAATCCAAGAAACCCTACAACATTTCAAATGAATGTAAATGACATGAAAACCTTAAATCTAAAGATAGAGAGAAAATGGAAGATGGAATCACTTTGAAAACAAGTCTTTAGGTGTGATTTGATGGCTAGTTACATCTCCTCAACCTAGATTTCTCCATGATTCACTATAGGAATCCATGATCAATCCTTTACATTGTGAGATATTGAACAAAAAGTGAGCTTGAAGACCTCTAGAAACCCAATTTTTTTCCCTAAAGCTTCAACTTTGCAGTAGAAAGACTAATGAAACTTCTAGTGAAAGATATTCAACACTTGACTTTTGATTTTGCTTTGTAAAAATGACTATGAGATATGAAGAATAACCTAAAAACATGTATTTATAGGCATTAACACTGAATTATTCATTATTTTAACTTCACAGGATGACATCCCTCAAGAATTTGAATTAGGTCAGTGATTTTCCCACTCAAAAGTGGAAAATACCTCAAAAGGGACTAAGTCGCCACCCTGGGTGACTTAGTCCCACTAGGGGTTTTTGAGGTGGGTTTCATGAATTTTGAGTGGTTCGAATGTTTCTTGTCGAGATTTGTGTGATTTGTGAGTGGAATAAGCCTTAAAGTCTAAAATCATGAGCATTAGGGGCCTATAAATGCAATTTTTAAGGGGTGATTGCTGCAAGGGTGTCTAAAATAGGACCAAATTAATCTCAAAATTGTCTCTTTCTCCAAGAGTATACATTTTTTTGTGACACACTTATTAAATTCATGGAGGTATGGCTTTGATATAGTCCCTTAGGGCTCACCTAGTGAACAACTAGCTTCACTAGCCCTTGTGAGTGTGCATTTTTTTTTGTACGTTATTAAGGTCATGGAGGTATGGCTTTGATATAGTCCCTTGGGGCTCACCTAGTGAACAACTAGCTTCACTAGCCCTTGTGAGTGTGCATTTTTATTTTTGTCCTTATCATAGTCATGGGGGTATGAATTTGATATGGACCTCTTAGGGATCACCTAGTGAACAACTAGCTTCACTAGCCCTTGTGAGCATGGTTTTGTTTGCATAGTGGACAACGTGTTTCACTTGTAAACTTATTTTTGGACAAAAAACCTAGACGAGGTCCACAACACATTGGATGGCTAGTCGAAGCTTGATCCGTTGCATTTTTCCTTTTCCTATTTTTTTTTTTCTATCTTTGATGGTTTATGTTTGCGATCTGGTTTATGTTCTGCAACTATGTTCCTTTGTGCCTATGTTCATTTTCCATAGGATCTTGATCCTAGGGGCTTGGCCACTGCCTTGGTTATTTTCATCTAATCTTACTAACATTCGTATATTTCAACCCCTCTTGATTGCGTGGTTGGTTACTTTAGTGTGATTTTGAAGCAAGTTCATCCTCTCACTAAAGTGGGGGCTAAATGTAGTGTAGGAAAATGCATAGCCTTTCATTTTCACACTTGTTTAGGCCTGTCTTGCTTTATTTATCCTTATTTATGTCTTAATTGGTCCTCTTTTACATCCACAAGCCTAATATATTATATCTTTTTATGGCTAATCTTAACAAACATCAAAGGGGAAATGATAATGTAATGATTCTAGTTGTGTATCCCTGAGTTTTTGGTCGGGACTAAGACACCACCTAGGGTGTCTTTATCCCCCAAAGGTCTTGGGATCCTCTTTCCAAAGGCACCTTAATTGGGCCCCTTTCTGGAGTCTTTGCCCCAAGTTTCATGCCTCAGGAGTAAGACACCACCTAGGGCGTCTTAGTCGCCCTTAGGTTATTTTTAGGATTTAATTGCAAATCTTGGTGAGATTTAGCCTCCTTTAATTAATGATTTCATATGCTGGCTTGTTGTGGTGTAATTTCATATTATTAAGCAAAGATAAGTATAAATACAAGGTTCTTTTATTCATTTTCATAACAAGAATTTTGTGAGATCATTTCTAGCAGCATAATTGAGTTCACAAGAGCATTCAAGAGAAATTCATCAAGCATTTGAGGTCATCATCAAGATTCAAGTATCATATCAAAGATATTCTTGTATCATGTGTATTTTTGAGCTAACATTTGTGATGTAGGGTTTGGATTCAAGCAAGCAATTCAAGTCAAGATCTATCAAGCATTCCTTTGATTCAAGATCTACATTCAAGCTAGCCACTTCACACAAGTCTGCAAATTTCATAACAAGGGTTTGGTGAGTTGTAGCATTGTCATTTTCTCATTCATCATTCTCCATTCTTATTTGATTTCATTTCAAGGTTTAATTACCAACAAGGGGTTTAACCAAGGAAAAACCCCATTTACTAATAGTCAACATTTTTTTCCTCTCTTGCATGTTTGTGTTTGTAGATTTAGGTTGAAGATCATTTGAAGTGTATAGTTGCATTGCAAAGTTGTCATCTTCACATAAAGTCACCTATAGGCCAGATCTCAAAGTTTTGGAATCTGTGATTTGAGAAGAAGGAAGTGTAGACATTGAGACTCAAGATCACTTTTAGAGATTTCAGAAATTCAAGAAGGGACTAAGTCGGCAACAAGGGCATCTTAGTTCTCCAAGAGTAATTTTACAGAGATTCCTTTGGATCCCGTTCTAACATCTGAATATTATGCATCTTCCCTAAAAAAATAGTAGTGGGACTAAGACAATACTAAGGGCATCTTAGTCCTCCCTAGCATACTTTGACAACATTTTTGCATTTCTAGAATTTTCATCACATTTCCAGACTTCCCAGGTACATACATCCTAACTTGTTGTTACTTAATTTTGTGTTTTGCACTCATTATTTGGCTTGCATTACTAGATTTTGTGAGTTGAATATCAAGTTGAATTTTCAAAGCTTTTGCTTGGTGGTGAACCCCTCAAAGCTTAAAGAAACCCGTCTTAGGTCTTCCTTATAGAGAATTAACTCACCTTTGGTGTTGATAGTCAATACAATTTGGGATCATAGGACATATCTAAATGACAAGTGGAAAATACTGGTGTTTTATGACCTAGATTATAAAGCACCCATGTCCCCCCTATTCATCAACTAATACAAAGACTGTTAAAAGATGTAGGACAACTGAGAGGGGGGGTGAATCAGTTGTCACAAAATTCAAAACTTAAAATTTTTAACACTTATCAATTCCACAACCATACTATTCTATTATTAGGCATGAGCATGAGATACATAAAGAAGAAAGTAAAATAACACACTAAACACTAGATTTTACATGGAAAACCAAAGGAGGGAAAAAAAATAGTGAGGATTAACTCACAATATAAAGTAATTATGGAACAAAATATATAAGGTTCACTGCCCATCCCTCATTGCCTTGAAAGGACTCACTGTCCAGCTACAAAAGATCACTTTTTATAGGGAGGCTCACTACCTACAAAAAGGATTTACAGAAAAAAATTAGGCTTCACATCCAAAATGAATTGAGAAAAATCCACCTAACAAGTGTTGATACTATTATAGTGATGCTCAATACACTGACTTAACACACTTCATTACTTTCGTTCACTTTCTCATTTACTACTACCTCATTAATTACCACTATCTATACATCTCTTCAAAAAATAAATCAACAAACATATATATACTTGATCTTATCCTCAAGCATTAATTAGGCCAGACTAATTAGATGCACTTCATATTTACCAGAAATACTAAGTGTCAGCTCCAAGTATTCATAAAATATTTCCAAAAAGCAATTCAAACATCCAGCATGCTACATCATGTCGACATAGACCTAAGATAGGTCACACATATATCTGAATAGAAAAATTAATCCACCATATCACAATTAACCCAAGAAGTTAGCCAGGATTAGACTTCGATGCAAAAAGCAACAAACATTCTAAATTGGTTTCCACTACATTGTACGAGACCAAAGCACATAATATTCTAGAAATGCATGCCTTCAACAACCATAAACAATTTCTCAAAACCGCAAGCATTAACTGTCAACTGTGGAGGAATGCAGACTGGAATATTGAAGAGTGCAATTTGAATACTGGTTTAGATACAAGACCAAAATACCAGATCAAGCACTGTCGTAGACTTGTAGCCACAACATGGTGACATCAACGACAACACAAAACTGTAGATATTGTCATTCTTCTCTATTCTTCTAACAATCTCCCCCTTTGTCATTGATGGCAACATGTGCCAAATAAATGTTCTTCCTCCAATCTCTCCCAACTTCCAAAACTCTCTAAATCCATTCTCTCTCCCTTTGACATCAATGGAAAAGGGCGACCATAAGATGTAAACATGGTGACATTAAAATTTACAAAAAAGATTCCAATTCTTCAAAAACTTCCAGTCATCCAAAAATTGTCAAACAACAATTCAATTAACTTTATTCTATTCAGATTCCTTTTCCTCTTCCTTCTCTTCTTCGCCAAAACAAACAAAACAATAGAAATTGAACACTTAGGATTCAAGTAAAAATGACACTCTTCACCTAAAACACCTTCTTGTAACTTTCTTTGGGAATTGGTCACAAATTATTCTAGTTGAATGTAGCTAAATCCATTCGTGTGCAGATGCTTTCCAATAAGCCTAACAGAGTAAAAGAAAATGACCAATATGAACACTATCTTTCAACATCTTCTATGCCAGTAAGTATTATGGAAAGATGGTCTAACCGGACCTCAACAATCTCCTTAAGGAGCCAAAATGTATTCACCACATCATCTCTTTGTATTTGTACAACAATCAATTTAGATTGTAATTCTCCAACTCTCAGCCTTTATTTCCCTTCTTTGTCTTCAAAGATATCAAAGTTCTTTCCAATGCTATTCACTTTAGATTCAATTGCTTCAATTCTACTTCTGAAATTATCTACCACAACAGTGTTAGGAATTGTATGCAGAAGATATCAATTAAATGCAAGTAAATATTAAATAGAGAAATGAAAAACACAGAAATAATAACAGCAAGAGACAATATTTAACGTGGTTCACCCAAACTTGGGCTACGTCCACCAACAAAGAGTCCAATATTATTATCTATTAAATCAAACCGATTACAACTAGTAATCCTTGCAACTCAATACCACTGCAAATGCTATAATACAATGTCAACAGAGACCCAAACTCTTAGCCTTTTATCAAGACTTATGTCAGTTACAAAATAGGGTTTTTTTATGTCGACCAATAAAAAAATAACACCATTGACCCCGCCTTGGGGGTGCTACCCCCAAATCCCCATTAAATAATTTGGGGGGAAACTGCACCGATAAAAATGGGGAAAATTTAACCTCTGAGTCTGATTAGGCTCCATATACCAACAAGCAGGCCACTGGAGACAATATTTGTAAACATATGATATTTCTTTGATGAATTTATTTGTTTCCACGATAAGTTCGAACTATCTCAGCTTTTCTTTAGTACATCTCTTTTCAACCAAGGCTCCAAACTTGCATCCGGACCTTCAAGTAACATTCTTTCTTCAACAATTTCAACTAATTTATTTGGTAGGGAGCCAGAGACCCTTGATACATCAATACATTTTCAAAGTAGATAATCTACCAAAGCATCATCAATTTTCAATTTGTCAACAGGACAGGCTGCATTCCATGTCTCACCAATCTTCTTCATTTTTCCTTTAATCAACATAGTCTAGATGTCATCTGGATCAGAGAATTCAGATCCAGGCAGAGATACTTTGTCCTTCTCTTCTGAATAGACAATAATTTCTTCAGTTATAGATTTTCCTTTCTTTGATTCCAGAGGGGAATCATCAATAACAACTTCCAATTATCTTTTACCGAAGGATGAACTGACTTCATACTGACTCGGAGCTAACATACAAGAAGAAATATTTGCTTTCAAGGATGATAAATAAGATTTTCACACACTTACATTATTTTCCAATGCTTCCAGGTATCTGTAGATTTTTTTCCCAATAGGAATATCAAATTCCCACGCAACATTTTCTCTTCTCGATAAGGAACTCAAAAATTAAAACACCAAGCACACAAGCAAAGATCCAAACCGAAAGGGATAACCCTCAACCACCAACATTTAGACATTTTCAAAAAGATTCTCAATCACTAGGCCACACAAATCAAATTTCCTATTCTCCTTAACCATCATGTGTGCAATATAAACAACAATGGCTGATGTCAAACCTTCATGATTTCTAAAATAGATTTTGTAAGAAACACCATACACAACATGTTGGTGATTTTTCCAGTAGAACCGAACAATCCTCTAAGAAGTATCCAACTCCTATGATGAAGAATTGTAAGGTTAGTGGCCAACAAAATGAGCATAGGATTTTAAAGTCTGTACTCCTTCACTTCAGGCTCTGTGAAACCTAGGAGGTAATCCCAACTGGGTTTTCATGCAATATAGTCAATTAACAACACATTTATACATAGATTAATTCCTTTTGTAACAAATAAAATCAATTTCACTGAAGATTTGATAGATTTTCAAATGAAGGATTAATTATCTACTAGGAATTGAGATTAATTCCACTTCTACTACCCTTGGAGAGGTTTTCTATTTGAGTATTGTTCTTCTTGTAAGTCTTAGAGCTAGGAACACTGTTTGTTCATCTTATGCAAGATTTTCTGACAAAATGACCAGTGTCTAATCAATTGGAGCAATGGAGTCAAGTACACAAGAGGATCAATAATTTACAAATTACTCATTTGAGGGAGAAACAAACTATTTTCGTATTGCTTTGCATTTACGAAAACTCACTATGCAAGAAACATTCACTTCTTAGCAATCTTAAGGCATTCCTTACAAAGTTTATAACCCTATTCAAGAACTTTAATTAATTCCTTGAATTAAAGCTGAAAATAGAGTAATACATTCAAATGAAATATTTGAAGACAAGTGATAATACCATTAGTATTTCCCATTCATAACTTCATAGAAAACACACATAGGAGAGTATAGAATTCTTAACTAATATTTGTTTCGATATCAATAATTTCTATATAAACTCATTTAAGATCGTTACATACATGACTTCCTCTCCAAGACAAACTACTGGCCTACTTCAAAATTCTATTCTAAGTTCCCATTCTAGAACTTAGCTTTTACCTAGAACTCTATTAAGACTTGAGAATCCGACCTTTGTAATAAGCCCTGAAATCCCTTTTATAGAATAAGGGAGTGATAATCATTAGGCTTAATTACACTTACATTTCATTTCATTTGCACCATAATTTGAGATATTCTTAGTTTTTTACATGCAATCATTTGAGGAAAATGGAAGAGTAAAAGACCACATTCCACATTCCCTGAATGAAGACATGCCAGCTCCTTGAAAAGCAGAGTTTGTTGTAACCATGTTGAATCATCATCCTTGTTGACCAAAGAAGATTCTCCAATAGCAGCTCCAACACAAACTTGTATATCATCCGTAAACAACATACACACCGCCAAGGTTAACTAGTATGGCACTTCTCCTACATGCCAGCCCAAAAAATTTCCACCTCAGCACATGAAACAAGAAATCACGAGTGATGAATAGGACAATCCTAACAAAAAGGGCATCGTATCATCAAAAACAAAAATAGGGCACAATCATCACTCTGAGTCATCAATCCCAGAGGATATTCTCCCATGTTTTTCTCATGGTGGGACTGTTGAAATTTTCACCTCTTCGTTAGGATTCCTCGATAGTACCAGGGAGAGGGGATAATAATCACCCTTTGATTCAGTGTCACCTCACTATCTAAAGGGTTATTAAAAACCTCACATGGAGAATTGCATTCCTTAAGATAGGCCTTACAATGCTCACTCTCTATCCATGCCCTCTTTTTATATTTCACCATCCTCTTCTTTGTGTTTGACTAATTCTTCTAAAACTATTTGCTCTCCTAGATGGTAATTTTCCTTGGTACTATACTCCTTGAATTTCCTGAATCCTACTCTTCCTTTTGGCATATTAGGAGCTCCATGTATTCCACTTTTATTTTAAAGGCCTCCCTTAGATTCAAACAAACACAACTCCTCAGACTCTTGAATCATTATGACAGATCTACTTGGCTAGAATGCCTACATGCTTCTCAAGAGAATTCAATTCCCACACACTTCTTTATCAACTGTCGACCCTCATTCATTGCAAAATGAATTATGACATGGGAAATCACTCAAGTAATTTGCATTAAATAGGCAATTTGAAGCATGCAAGATTAATGACACAAAATCTCCTTATGCGAGCAAGTTGATAACTTACAGCTCAAGATTGAATCTAAGTCGTTGCTTTTAAAAAACTTAAAACTTCATCCATAGTGATATGAGATTTGTTTTCTTTTTTATGTCCTTAGCAACTTGCTCATAGAAAATAGTGATGCCAATTCAAGTGTTGTGATCTATCAATCAACATGTATCGCCAACCTAACCTCTGCTTTCATTAATATCAGCGAAGTACCCAAGACAAGTTTTTCTTAGAGGGAAAATTTCTTTATACACTTCATCACTTCATCGCTGATCCTAAATTCTGATGAAAGCATTTGCGTGGTGATTCTCAGTCCATTGGATTATCCTGCTTTAAAATTTTATCAACGGTTCCTCAGTCCTCTCGTTATTTTCATTTTTGCTTTATCCTAAACCTTCAAGATTTTTCCATGTAGCTCATTTCATGTAGTGACCATCACTTGTCACTGATCTAGTTTGTCTTTGCCCCCATTCTATCAGTGATGTAAATATCTCGCTAATGTTCTTTAGCCCCTAGTTCCATAGCCTGACTGTTTGTCACACTTATCCTCCCGTCACGTATTTCTAATTTGAACCTTGTACGGATGCTTCTATCTATGACATGAAATGCTATGATGGCACCAAATTTGGACACGTACAACCTGCATAGAGCAAGCATCATAAAATACATCACTCATATGATCATATCACATTAGCAAAAGAAAAATCCTTTAGAGAACATCCATCTCTTATCACCAATTCAGAACCCAAGTTCTAAATAAAATTCATGATGAGCAATGAAGTTATAACATATGTCACTTGTTCATCACTAATTCTCCTCATACATTTTGCAAGCAATTAGCGATGAAAATATTTACAACTTTGTAATGTCCATCGTTTATCGCGGATTTGAGATTTTACATTCAAAACATATCCGCGATCAAGTGATCACATCGCTCATCGCCATTTCAAGTTCATATTTTTATGCCCATCCGCGATGAGCGATAAGAACATAAAGATAGAAGTATCGCTCATCGCTATTACAATTTTGAAAACTTAAAATCCATTAGCGATGAACGATATTAAAAGGAAAATATTAGTTCATCGCTTATCGCTGATTCAAAGTATGAATCGGTGAATAAATCAGGGATGAGTGATATAGCATTGAAGGCTATTGGGTCATAAGTGGGAACCTTTTAAGCATGTTCTCATTAGTTTGTTTCTAATAAAGGGGACTCCCTAGGACAATAATTAACTCAAAAACCTCTAAGTTATAAAATACAAAGAGCGTAAGGGCACAAAGATCCTTACCCAATTTTATAAATTAGAAAGGTTTGAACCTAGGCTAGAAAAGGGTCGGTTACTAGGTGACAACGAATTACTAAAGATACATTTAAAATAACTGGAAATGGGTACTAGGAAGTCAATGGCCCAATAAAATACTATAATATTTTGCAGATTACAACCCTATATCCAAATGCAATAAGGGTTTTAACATGGAATAAGGAAAAAATAATAATTTTTTGAGGGTTCCATCACAACATACCTTACAGCCAAATATTCGAGAGTGTTTATCAATAGGGCTCGAGGGTCTTTACTAATTCCAGTTAGTTCCTCCACATCTTTGTACTTCATAGATTTCTTTCTAGGAAGATCCCCAATGCTGCATAAGCCAGTAATCACTTTGATCACTTCCTTCGAGATTAAGTAGGGTTTTTACAATACAATACTATCATTCTTGAAAAGATTCAACAAGAAAAAAATAAGCTCTTTATCAGAAAACCATGAAAGTTCTATCCACAAATCCATACCTAAGGTTTTTATGCTATGTAATTCATTTTTTGTTCGGTCCTAGTTCCATTTCTTTCATTTTTCTATGATTAAATTTGGCCAATTCAACTCCTTTCAGCTTTAGCGAAATGACACCACTCAATTCTCTATCCATTTCTGCACTTTCTTGAATTTGTTAATCGAAACCTCTTCATTTTTCTTCTTCCCCTTTTTCAAACTAAGAAAAGATTCTAGATTACGCGTGACAAATTATTTGAATTCCCTTCAGAATTACTTCAAGCTTGCTTCAGGATCATTCTAGGGCACCTTTCAAGTTCTTCAAATGCTCAATTAATCAAGAAGACTCACAAATTTCAACTTATACACCATTGAATTTACCCTAAAATGTATTAAATGTAGAAAACATCAAAAAGCTGCTAAAAAAATTCTTCCCAACACAAAAAACCCTAATTCGGTTTGCAAATTATCATACCAACATTTTTTCTTCCAGTTCTTTTTCCAAAATCTTTGAATATTCATTCTTCACATTCCATCCTTGTGCCAACCTCTGACACGTCATTTATCCAGGGGGTTCTTATAATTTTCTAATAGTGCTCCCCCTAAGACCATGATAGGTCTAATTATTGAATAAATCATCTGTACTAGATGAGGGCACAGACACATCAGTAAATTTTTAGTTTTTTCTTCTTCTTCCTCTTTTGTCTTCCATATCTTATTCATCTCTTGTTTCATCTCTTCTTTGCCAATCTTCTTTACCAGATCATTCTTCTCTACTGAAGCGAACTACTTTCCTTTCTTACGTTTGCAAACCTTTGAGATATGTTCGAGTTTATTACAATTATAGCATAAAACACTTTTCTAATTAGGCTAACCTCCATTACCTCTCGAACTACATTGATTTGCTCTGTGTACAAATTTGTTACAGGTGTAGTTGTAGCCGTTAAAGGATTGATTCATTCTACCTCCATGAAACATGGTCATCATCACCTGACTAATCATTCTCACCTGAGATCTGCATTCAGTAGCCTTATGTCCAACCTTCTTGCATGAAAAAAAAATTCTAGAGAAAGAGCCAATAAATTGATTCTAATTCATCTTGCTCTTCCATTATGTTGCTTTGTGACCATATTTATTACAGGAAAAAAAAATACCATTAAAAGAGGGATACCTTTGTGCATTAGGCTATCTCACAGGTTGTCTTCTTGCACCTTGAATTTCTCTTCTGCTTCTCTTCATCTTGAGTCATTTGATTTACCTTAGCACTTTCACCTACATCATTTCCCAAACCGGCTTTGTCTTTATTTGATTTATGTCCAACAAGCAATTCTCCAAGCTTATCGTAGCTAGATTTGAAATTGTTCTCACAAAGTCTTTCCTTCTCCAGTTCAATCCTTAGATTTATTACCTCTTATTCAAGTTTAGTGCATTCATCAGATTTATTCTGCACCATTATATTCAGACATTCTTCAATTATTTTCTTTTCTTTTATCGACACTTTCAATCCTATTATCGCTTGTTTTAGCTTCTCACTTACTTCTATGTTTCTTTCCTTGAATTTCTTTAGTTGTTCTTTCAGCTTTCGTACATTCATTTTCTTCATCAAGATTATCTTTCAGATATATGTTTTCTCCTTCCACTTGGTCAAGATCCTTAAGAGTAGTTTGAAGCTCTCCTTTATCATCCATCTAATCAACCTCCAGGATCCTCCTCAAGTGGTTAAGCTCTTCACCAAGGAACCAAAGCTCTGATACCAATTGTTAAAAGACACAAGACAACTGAGAGGGGGGGGGGGTGAATCAGTTGTCACAAAATTAAAAAATTAAAAAATTCAACACTTATCAATTCTACAACCATACTATTCTATTATTAGGCATGAGCATGAGATACATAAAATAGAAAGTAAAATAACACACTAAACACCAGATTTTACGTGGAAAACCCAAGGAGGGAAAAACCATGGCAAGGATTAACTCACAATATGACGTAGTTCTAGAACAAAATATATAAGGCTCACTTCCAAGGGCTCATTACCTTGAAAGGACTCACTATCCAACTACAAAAGCTCGCTACTTATAGGGAGGATCACTACCTACAAGGAAGCTCACTTCCTACAAAAAGGATTTACAGAACAAAATTGGGCTTCACAGCCAAAATGAACTGAGAATAATGCACCTAACAAGTGTTGATATAGTTTTGATGAGGCTCAATACACTGACTTAACACACTTCATTATTTTCGCTCACTTTCACATTTACTGCTGCCTCATTGATTACCCATTATCTGTACATATCTTCAAAAAATTGTTCAACACATATATATACTCAATCTTATCCACAAGCATGAATTAGGTCGGCCTAATTAGATGCACTTCATATTTACCAAAAATAC
Organism: Sequoia sempervirens; assembly: GCA_007258455.2. NCBI lineage: Eukaryota > Viridiplantae > Streptophyta > Pinopsida > Cupressales > Cupressaceae > Sequoia > Sequoia sempervirens. The sequence goes on from VDFB02193121.1 coordinate 204,209, forward strand.
TAAGTGTTGGCTCCAAGTATTCACAAAATATTTCCAAAAGCAATTCAAACATCTAGCATGCTACATCATGTTGGCATAGACCTAAGATAGGTCGCACATACATCTGCATAGCAAAATTAATCCACCATATCACAATTAACCCAAGAAGTCAGCTAGGAATAGACTTCAATGCAAAAAGAAACAAACATTTTGTTGGTTGCCACTACATTGTACGAGCATCAGAGAACGTAATATTTTGAACATGCATGCCTTCAACAACCATAAACAATTTCTCAAAACTGTAAGCATTAACCGTCAACTGTGGAGGAATGCATCCTAGAATACCAAAGAGTGTAGTTCGAATATTGGTTCAGATACCAGACCAAAATACCAGATCAAGCACTATCTTAGACTAGTAGCCACAACATGGTGCCATCAATGACAACACAAAACTATAGAAATAGTCATTCTTCTTCGTTCTTCCAACAAAGACTATGGGAAAAATTGTGAATAATGTTGCACCTAAGTGGGTGGCAATTGATGAAGAACTATCTAGGGAGATTGAACCTTATAAAGGGTTACTTACCCACTCATATAAATATTGATTCAAATTGAAATATGCTATTATCAACCATAAAATTATGAGATAATTTAGGTCCAATTGTCAAACTAAGAATCCTTTGTGCATTATATAGGCAAGGCCATCAAAGATGAGCCCTCGAGGCATAGCATAATTCTTAAGTTGTATTGTATCCTTGACTATGATTTGGTTGTAAAGCATGGGGATGTCTACTAAAGATAATGACAATTCACTTTATTATAGAATAATTTAATAATTCAAGAGAATATATTGATTAAGACAAATATTAGAATCCTTATTTAAAGGATTAAGATAAAATAAGTTCGTGTATAATCAAAAGGAATCTCAGATGGATTTTTTTGACTCCTCAAGGCTTTAGGCTAAATTCTGAGGTGGGACTCAAGATTATTATTTATTTATATATACTCTTAAAGACGACAACCTTAGTACACTTCCAATAAGGGAGTGTAGTTTTTAGAGAGTGACTCAATGCTTGGATGGTCTTGATGAATCTAAGTCTCCAGATAGAGCGTATTCTATCCTTTATGGATAAATTTGTACCCTATTTCCAGGTAGATTCCTATCCCAGATGGATAGATGAATTCTTGTCCCATAAGGAAAAATTCCTAACCTATATGGTTAGATTCCCGTATCAGATGGATGGATGCCTACTTTGTATAGACAGATGTACTTGAGTATACAATTGAAAAAACACATCAAAGCTGATAAATTAAAAAAATAGTGGTAATTTTTGGGTTAATTGTTCAGGTTGTTACACTGACCATATGAGATGTTCTATCATCTAGATTTCTCTTTCTCTTAAATTTGTATAAAATATATTGAAACAATATTTAATAAAATTTGACGAGCATAACCAGTTATCACTTGAATAGAAATGAATACTCCCTAAAAAAAATCTATCATTCTTTGTACTATCATCTACAAGTTTGTATACAATATGAACAATCATAGCCACCTACATCAAATTGTAATATTGTGATTGAATTTCCTCTTGTGGAGCAAGAATATAGTTTTTTTTAGAATCAACTACAAATAGTATAGTTCCAATTGGAAATGTGTTTCTACATGTGCAAAATTTTCCATCAAGCCATCTATCATGTTGAGAGTATTTCATATATTTTGATACAATCTTACTCATAAATTCTGATATGAATGCATGCACACTATTTTTTTCTATGATTAAATTGTAACACTTTCCAAATTTTCCATCCTTTAAAGAATACTCAACATTCTTAAATCTTTTAACATCCACTAATTGTTGTCCAAATTCATTTTTCAATACTTTCATGCATACATTCTCCTAAAAATAAATGATTGCCACAACTAGTGCATTGTCTAGAAATACATGAACTTAAATAAAATAATTTTTTATTAGATCTTTCAAAAAATAAACCTACTATAAATTCCTTTATTTTTTAGGTGGTATATTAATATCGCATTCCTGCATAATCATGTTAGTACACACAGTAAAATGTATATATTGAAAAACATCATAATAATATTGAAATTGTACATGTTTTTTACAAGAACAAGAGATTCATTGCTTACTAATTTTCACATATCATGGTTTACATTTTTCAAGTGATCTATGACTTATGGTAATATTTCTAGGTAACACTGAATCATCTAAAATTTTTGTATAAAATTCAGTTTAAGTTGTGTCTAATAGGTGTTTTGGATGAGGATCATAAATTTTGGACCCCACTCTTAATTTCAAAACATCTCTAGCATTAGATGATACCCTTGTATTATCATGTCAATATTTTTTAACCAAATATTTTATTTCAATGTTCAATTTCATGAAAAACCTTGGGAGTCGACAATTAAAACTCCAACATTAGTTGATTGGATCATTTTCAATACTTTCTCTTATCTTTTCCAATCTTACCAATGTTTTAAGATGTATGTTTAGAATTCCACTAATGTGATTAACATTCTTTTATCCAAAGTTTTTTTATTCACTATAACAGTCATTATAGCTCATTGTGTCAAATTCTTATCTTTAGATTGACTCTTTTTTTCAATAGACTCAATGACACTAGCAACAATAGATATAGCATGTTTAAGTGACCAATATATTTTTTTGGTTTAAAAAAATTTCCTAATTTTTTCATTAATTTTCTCATTTTCCACATTCTCATCAATTGCATCATAAGTTGGAATAAATTCCCATTTTTCTTGAATAAATCTTACCAAGAAGATTATCCAAAAAATTACTTTCAATTATCTAAAACAAAATTCATTTGCAATAACACAAGGATTTTCATTTTAACCAACACAAGGGATTCCAATTTTAATACTCGTTTCTTCAACTTGTCTAGGAATAGAATTGATCTCAACATTGGTATATCCAACTTCTTGTAAATAAATAATATAAATATCATATATAATCACATTTTCCATATCATTCAAAGGTAGATTTGAAGACGTACCTAGATTTATGCCTATTGCCACATTCTCCATATTATTGAAAGGTGGATTTGAAGACATACTAAGATTAGTTTCTATAATTGTATTATCTTCCACATTCACCTCTTGCAAATTTTCATCATCTACATCCATCGTATCCTCCATGGCCTCGTCAATAGTCATCGAACTAGATCCTTCAATATTATTCAATTCTTGAATCATCATTCTTCTATCTCATTGTTGTTTTGCTTCATTCTCTCTCTTTGCTTCAATTTCTTTAGGGGTCATGATCTTCCCATCTTTCCTATTTTGATGATATTTTGATCCCATGATTACCAATTTTTGAAGTACAAATGAATTTGAATATTAAAATTTGTTTTCATTCCTCCTCAAAATGACTAGATAATGAACATAATTCCACTTGTAAATTGTCCCAATGGTTGACTCCTCCTAAAATTGAATAAAAATTACATGTAAAGAGAATGTAGAAGATAAGAATCAATAAAAATATGTAGAATAAGTCATTGTCAGTGGTATAGTAAAAAACTTCAAGTTGCAAGAAATCATTGGTAATTCGTTATCAAAAATAAAATAAAAATAGGTCAAAAAGAAAACACGATCCCATTTATGAAGTGAGATCCTTTTTTTTTTTTTTTTTAAACGAGATCTCATATCCTAAATGAGATCCTCTTTTCTTTTGGACTATTCAAAATATTAAGAAAAGTAAATAGGATCTCATTTTTTAAAATTCAAAATTTTGACCTAGTTTTTGTTATGGCTTTTGGGTCAGAAAATGGCTTGGGGACCCATCCCTTATCTTTGGACCTGCTTTGACTTGCAACTTGAAGGTTATGTCAATGTCACTAGAAAAGAGTGACTTTGGATATATGTTTGAAGACATTTTTTACAAATTTTTTTAATGAAATTAAAAACCATTATAGATGAGAGTATGTAGATTTTTAATATGTAATTGTTTTACAATTGAATTATTTTTTCTATTTTTCTTTTCTTTTTTTTATGAAATTGGTCCATAAACTTTAAATAATAGATTTTCTTATTTTTTAATAACATTTTTATAGATATTTTTCCAAAAGTATTAAAACATTCTTTTATTTAGGTCAAAATATGTTTGACATACACATGCATGGTATGGTCCTAAACAAGTGACTTTTTAAAAATTCTTTTTAGGCATGCCTACTAAAAATCAATTTGTATGATCTGGGTATTAAAATAAATTACATATTTAGAAACTAGACTTCGAGTACTAGATTTCATATTATTGAATTTCTTAAATATTTAGTCTTTAAGTGTTTCAAATTTTTAGGTCAAATGTGACAAGTTCTGAAAAATTAGGAAAAACACTTCACTTTTTGGCCAAAAAATGGACTCAACTTCTTACGCATACCCTATGTGTCCTAATTCTAATGATGATTTTGATGATATGTCTAAGGTTCCTTATGCTAGTGTTGTTGGTAGAGTAATGTATGAAATGGTTTTCACTAGACAAAATATAGCCCGAGCATTGAGAGTTCTAAGCAGGTCAATGTATAATCTTAGTAAAGAGCATTAAAATTTTGTCAAGATAGTGCTTATATATTTGTGTGGTACTTGTAATTATTGTTTGGTTTGTCATGGTACTGATGAAATGTTTTATGAACATAAACAAGGTACAATTTTTTTACTCCTATATTGTATCTTAATCCCACAATCCATCCTTTTGTCATTTCAACTAGACCCCGTCACTAGTTCAACATTTTTATAACTGACTTTTTGTATTTTAACATTTTTGTAGTGAGCATGTTATTTCTATTTTTTATTATATTAATTTCTTTCAAGCATTTACATGAACAAAAAAATAATCATAATGTCATCTTGCAATTTTAAAAAATACAATAAATTTAAAAGAGTTTTAATTTCTAAAACTTATTTCTAATTAATTAAAAATATTCTAATGTTTTCTATTACATTATATTCTTAATATGATTTCAAACTAAATAAATAAATAAATAAATAAATAAAATAATTTCTTTCTATTTTCTTACTAATAGATTCCTCTATATAATTTATTACTTTATTTTGATCCTTGATGTCATTTTTAAAAGTTATTTTCTCTAAAGAATGTAGGTGCCTTTGATAGATGCATAATAGCTATTTTTAATGACATTTTTTAAAAGTTTATTTGCATTATGATATGATAGTTTAATAGTATTATTCTAGGAATTTCTTAAATTATTTCCTAATGTCTTCTTATAGTTATATTTTAGGATCTTTTAATAATCCATTTAATTAGATTTTAGCATCTTTTAATAAATTTTCTAGACAATATTAGAAAGTGTCACTTTTTGAAAAAAAATAAAAATTAATTTCATGTTTTGAGTCCAATGCCTCATTTTTCATTTTTTATTCACTAACTTTTCCCTATACATAAGCATCTCATTCTTGATTGTTTATAAAAGCATTATTATACTAGCCATACTTCCCACACATTTTCTTCTTCTAGAATTTAGATTTTTGATTTGATGATGGATAATAATAAATAAATAAATTCCTACACCATTTTTTAGAATTGATTCTTGGCTACAATCACATAGTATAAATATAAAAAAATTGGTTTATTTGGATTTATATACATTTAAATATACTAGTCTTTTGTGGACAAAGGAACAACTAGATCTTTCTTCTAGCTTTGTCATTGAATGTTTCAAATATACTATTTTACAAGAAAAATTGTGACAAAGGACCTCTTCATTCTTCACACAAAAAGCCATTTGGTTGAAGTGCATACTATTTAAGAAAACATCTTTTTTTAGCAGAAAATAGTAGATTTACTATTTTTATTTGATATAATATAAATATATTATTTCCTCTATTTTGTATTTAATCTATTTTAGATTAAAATTTATCACTAATTATTTATAATATTGACACAATTTAGGTCTGCCACATTTTTTGTCTCTTTATGTAGATTTGAACATGCATTATAATTAGAGTTTGAAGATTTAAATTTATGTTGTTTTACAATTTATCTCACAATAATAATCTATAGACCAAATTTTTATTATTTGTCTTGATTTATTAGCTTAGTCTAGATGCATTGAGGCTTCACACACATATGGAACCACACATACACATAGGTCTTAGTCCTAAACATATAAAGATTAGGTGCACACACTCTCCAATCTTCCTTGATTGGTTATGTGTAAGATCAAAAGACTAGTAATAGGGGCAGGGGCTTGACTTGAAGGAAAGCTCACAAGCTATTAGACCATTCTCCATTTCCCCCAACATACATTGGACCACTTTGCAAGACTCAAATACACACAATGGATTTGTTCTTTGGGTGTAAAATCCCTAATTCTTCTTCCTTATACTTTTAACTATTTATTTATGATTGTTGTCTTCTAAATATTATATTACATTCAAATTATTTTACATTTTTGTTTTACATATACAATAGATAAACTAACACTTAACAATACCTTGTTTGCGTCTTTAATTTCAACTTCACTTCTTCACACATTAAATTCTATATTATTCATTTTTATGATATCATTATCAATCATTTGTAATTAATTTATTTTTTATAATTTATCTACATTTCTAACAGCTTATTATCAATGCAATTCCTTATAAATGTAAATTATTATTATTTTTTAAAATAGAATAAATTAAAAAATTCTACACAATAGCTTTAATCAGCAACAAAATCTATTCAGTAAATAAAAATATTTGAAAATTTTAATTAACTTAAACTTAAATAAACTATAAATATAAAATATAAAATTTCTAACACAACAATAATAAAATCCATTGCAGGGACTAATAAGTAATACATTATTATCATTCACTATAAACATTAGTCAGCCCTAAAGAGACATAAGTTATCTCATTGGATGTTGGTTGATGGCTGGCCTTGAGGTTGAGCAGTCTGCTGTATTCGCCATGAGGTGTGGCCATGAGCTCTGAATGAGACCCCTCTTCCGCAATCCTTCCTTCCTTCACCACTGCAATGGTGAACATATTCTTTATAGTGGAGAGACGATGAGCAACAACAATGCATGTTCTGCCTTCCATCACTCTCTCCAAGGATTCCTGCACCACCCTCTCTGACTCCGCATCCAATCCACTAGTCGCCTCATCCAACAGCAGGATTGCAGGATTCTTCAGTACTGCCCTCGCTATTGCCAATCTCTGTTTCTGCCCTCCTGACATTTCCACTCCTCTCTCGCCTACCAAAGTCCCATACCCATCAGGCAATATGCTGATAAACTCATGAGCATTTGCAATTCTCGCAGCATTAATCACCTCTTCTTCTGTTGCGTTCTCCTTTCCATACACAATGTTATCTCTGATGGAAGTGGCAAAGAGAGCAGGCTCCTGCTGTACCAGGGAAATGTGCTTTCTGAGAGAGCTTAGATTATAACTCCTCACGTCCACTTCATCAATGAAAACAATTCCATCGGTTGGGTCATAAAATCTCTCGATCAGTGCAATAATGGAGCTCTTACCGCACCCACTGGATCCTACAAGGGCTAAGCTCTTTCCTGCTTCTAGTTTCAGGTCCAGGTTTTCAAAAACTGTAAAATCTGGTCGATTAGGGTAACAAAACTTGACTTTCCTGAACTCTATGTCTCCCTTCAAATGTTGGGCATTGAATGCTTGCGGACTTTCTGGCTCCATTCGTGTTTTCCTGTCAAGGATTTTGAAGACCGACTTCACAGCTTTGGTGCTTTTCACAACATTTGGAGCTAAAGTCATTGTATCGGAGAGTGTATAAGAAGCAAGATTCAGTACCATATATGCCACAATAACTTGAGAAAAAGTTGCCGTTCCATTAAGGACAAGTCTTGAGGCATTCCAAAGAGCCAAAGCATAGGAGCAATACAGGCCTAGCTGAGAAAGCCCATATATCGACCCGGCGATTTGGCCTCTTCTGAAGCTGCGTCTCACCGGTTTAGCAAGCAAATTCTGAAATGAACACAGAACTTTCCTCTCTCCGTTGAATGCCATGAGTGTTCTGATATTGCTCACTGCTTCGCCTGCCAGAACGGTGGCTTCGTTGTGCGCCTTCGCTTGATCTCCACTAAATCCCTTATCCAACATTTTCTGCATGTAAACGCAATGAAAGTGTCTGTAACTTTACATGTTAGAAAGGTTTTTCATTAACTGAATTCTGTACAAACCTGAGCAATGTTCCCCCCAGCAAGAATAGGGTAGGTGGCAAGGAGGACTAAGCTGAATTGCCGCTGAGCTGTAAAGCAAATTATGAAGGAAGCAACGATATTGGTGAAGTGCTGGGAAATGACAAACATTTCTTCAATTACAGTCTTTACGTGAGTCCCATCCGAAGAAATGCGGGAGGAGATTTGAAGGCTACTGTTCTCATCTTTATCGAACCAAGCTATCTCATTACGGAAAATGGCTGCAAGATAAGAGATAAAAACATACAATTTTATAAATTATTCTCATCCTTTATTTATTATTTTTTAATATATTAAAAACAAATTTAGAAAATCAAATATTTATAGAAATTATATGAAAGATAGATTTTAAAACTAAAATATTTAATTTTCTTCTCCTCCAGCTCTCTTTCATCCTGATGATGGATCATGTAGTATGATTCGAAACTCGATGGGAAAAACCAAAACACAATCAAATCCAGAAAAATTTTGCACTACTTGATGGATTGTGGAAACTTGATATCTTTAATAGGTAAATTCTAGTTTTACTATAATATTTTATATTGCAGTATATTAGTTAATTAATTAATTTAATTTAATCATGTATATTAATTATCTTATAGTTTAAAATAAGTGAAATTTTTAAAAGTAAATATGAATTATATTTGAAAAAAAGATTTGATATAAGAAGATTCAAATTTGTAATATCTATGCAAAAAGTATTTATGTTAAAAAATATGTGTATGGTCAAAATACATCTGAATATATTTTAGTATATTTTTAAGGGCTTTAGGAAAATTGATCGCTAGCAATTCATCGTAGGAAAATTCACCCCCAACAATTCACCATGAGAGAATTTGCCACCATGAAAAATTCACCCTGAATTGCTAGTGGTGAGTTTTCTTGAGGTGAATTTGTCATGGCCATGAATTTTCCCACCGTAAATTGTTGGCAGTGAATTTTCGGACAGTGGTTTGTGATTAAGTTTCTGTGGTGGTGAATTGCTAGTGGTGAGTTTTCTTGAGGTGAATTTGTCATGATCGTGAATTTTCCCGCGGTAAATTGTTGACAATGAATTTTCAGACAGTAGTGGTGAATTTGCTTGATGCTATTTTTAACATAGAATTTATATACATATAAAGAAATTGTGATTCCAATTCATAATATATATTTTTTCAATGCATGTGTCACCCAATTATGATGTATGGATAGCAATGCTTCATTGTGACCCATATTTATTTGAATCTAGATGATCTATTTTACTATGTTTTGACCAATCATACAAGGAATGGACACATGCATGATGACTATACCTTGTATGATTGGCCAAAACATAATAAAATAGATCATCTACTTTCAAATAGATCATTATATATATATAATGAGCATAATATATTTTTTGTATGAAGATTTCAAAACAAAAAGGTGAGCATAAAACTCAAAATAAGGCACACTAGTAAGGGAAAGCTTAAATAACACACTTTAAGCTTTGACTTGTTTAGGTGGCTCATCTCAAATCACACTTGCTTCTCCACTAGAACTCACTTATTAGTGTGATTTTAGATGAACCACCTAATCAAAGCTTAGAGTGTGTTGTTTAAGTCAAACTCACTAACAAATGTTGTAGTTCAATTGATTGAACAAAATTGATGAGAATGATGGTATGTTCCTCGATTATGCCAACTATCAAGATTCAAATCCACTTCGAAAATATAATACAAAAAATGAAACCAAGATTATACCTTCAATAATTTCAAATAACAAAATAAACTCATAAAGATATAAAATCCTCCATACAAAAACTAACAACGTAACATCATACAAAAACTATAGAGTTTCTTTCATACGAGTAAAACTTGTATTAGTTTGAGCCCCATACCTGCAAGCATCTTCTCTCGAACTTGTTTGCTTAAATTGCCTCCGATTATCCCAAGGCAAAACTGTTGTAATGTGTTGCCTAGCAATGCAGCGAGAGCAATGGCTAGATACACGAAGGTATTTATCCTAATCTTGCGCTCCATTTCAGAATGATTCTTCATGAAGAAAGTGTCCATAGATTTAGCCATAAATAGAGCGAGTAGTGGAATTAGACAACCCAACATTATGGACCCAAGCATGCCCACAATTGCATATGGCCAATCTGCTGCAGTCATTTTCAATAATCTCCAAGCGGAACCCTTGGATGTCACAAATTCTGAACCCGTCTTTGAAACTGTCTTTTTTTCATTCTCATTGCTTTCATATATTTGGTCCTCTGCACCCGGATCTTGTTTCTCACTGCTATCGGGCATGATGCGAATTCATTGAATTAGAGGAGCAACCAAAATAAGTACTCAAACACAAACATTAGGCATATCCTATATCTACATATATACCTTGAATTCGGCATTACTTGTACTGTCTGCTCTATGTCATTGTTGGAGTAATCTGTTGCCTGCAAATTTATTAGAGAGAAATATGCACCTCCATCTTGTTTGGCCATTAGTTGATCATGGCTTCCCATTTCAACAATACACCCATCTTTGATAACTGCAATGGTATCGACGTTATTAATAGTAGATAAGCGGTGTGCAATCACCACTGTTGTTCTGCCAATGATAAACTCATCGAGAGCCATTTGAATGAGACGCTCGGAAGCAGAATCGAGGGCACTGGTGGCCTCATCCAGCAGTAAGATCTTTGGATTCTTCACAATTGCTCTTGCTAGTGCAATCCTTTGCTTTTGCCCTCCAGAAAGCTGTACTCCTTTTTCCCCCACCTGCCTTATTCAACAAACAAATTATCCATCACTTGTTCGATGTAAATAAATAACCTGACTGAACTGGCCGATACTAAGAAACGATGGGAAGGGTGAAAATATTCAAGAAAAATGAAATATATAGTAATTATATTCTAATATTAGACATGTTTATATTCGTATAATTTACAATAATACGATATTTTATAAAGAAACTTACTTTAAATCAATGAAATAAATTAGATAAAGCTTAGAATAAATTTAACAGTCAACAAAATAAGTTATTTAAACAAATAAATAATAGCATTATAAATTAATTTTAAAAACTTATTTAACTATTATTTATTTTATTTTTTCTTTAATTAGAAATCTATTATTTAAGCTTTTAAATTGGTACGAGATATTAACTTACATTAAAGCATCTGGGTGTTTAAAATGTCCCATTGAAAATTTCTTATAATGTAGATTTGCTCCTATTTGGGCGCATCACATTAGTCAAAGGTAGGTATGTGGAACCACATGTGAGCAGGCTACAAGAAAAAATAATTATAATATCTAAAGTTTTCTAATGATTGGTATATGGTGAGTCTATCGAGTTTATATGGTGGATTTTAAGAGTAAAGGTCGACATCATCATCTCCACGTTAATGACGAAAAGGATAAATGAATGGATTGCATCTTTAGCTAGGGTATTTGACCCTTAGCCCAAGTCATTCAACCTATATGAGTCTTAGAAGGATCTGTAGCATAAATAAAGGTAGTGTGGCAACATTTTACTACTCATAGCATGACAAAGGGTTGGGTTAAATAATATTGTATTCTCCATCGATTGGGGGATGCTTCTATGTCATCAACTTTCGTATGTTGATGGGTCCCGTTGGTCTATTTGGCAAAGCTCAACTAGATGTTTGGGAGTCACTTAATAATGCTAATATTAGTGGTACATTTGTGAAACATGGTTTAAGGATTTTACAAGTAACTTTTAGTGTTCAATCATAATTCATTTTTCAAACAACATGATCTATTGATGAGGCCAAATTCAAAAATATCAATTTATTAAAGATGTTTATTGGTTTTTCAAGTAGAAAGTGATAAGAACAAGGTTTTTACAAGTGAATTCAAGAAGGTGAAGACAATGATTATCAAAGACTAAAGGTTATTTTGGGATTACTTGTAATATGCCAATTATCTATTAGATATTTGTAGAGGTAAATCTAATTTTTCTTGTTGTGCTAGTGTTTGAAAGGAAGTGTTCGGGAAATAAATGAAAATCAAATTTATGCACATTTCAATTGTAAAAGTTAAGGTGAAATTGAGTCCTTGTGGTGTGTGGCCTTCTAGACATTGATAAGGTAACAAATCTCAATATGGTTGGATTGTTGTAGATGTCATCTATGCATGTCAAGGGAAATATTCCCCCTTATTTTGCATTAAATCAAATATTGAAGGGTGTGTTATTATATAGAAAGACATGGATATTTCATAAGTAGGTCCCTATTCCTTGCATCTTATAGATTGAGTATATATTTTTGACTTGTAGAGAATTGAATGATTACTTGCAACAAATAAATAAAAAAAATCTCCTTACTAGAATTTGTTACAAGAAATTTATTCAAGATGCAATGGAAGTGAGATGTGGTGTGGGTTCAAAGATTGGTATATGGGTCAATTGAATATAGAGATTAAAGAAACATTAATGAACTATATAGACAACTTCTTCTAATGAAGTTAGGGCTGGTTGGACTTGTGTCTACCAAAAGTAATTTAATGCATCTTCTAATCTATTTTTTTGCGTATTGTAAATCTTATAATTTAGACATGATTTCATATATCATTTATATATGATAAAATCACAAAATGCACTTCTATATAAATTATCAAAATTGTTCATTAAAAAATATCTTTCAAATAATAAAACATATTTTAATCAAATGAAAAAATACCATAAACTATATAAATATTTTTCTCATATTTTTTAATATAACCTAATTCACCCTTAAAATTTAATTCAATTTTATCAAACAATCCACATGTCATCTTTATTGAAAAATTCTCTACAAAAACATTACCTTATATTCTCTAAAAAACTCTACCTTATAGAATAAATGTTCAAAGAGTAATAGAACCTAATTGAATATTCACACCTTGGTCTCATACCCCTCGGGAAAGCTAGTAATAAAATCATGTGCATTGGAAGCCTTTGCAGCCACCATGACTTCTTCTTCATTTGCATCCTCCTTTCCATACAATATGTTTTCCCTTATGCTAGTTGAAAAGAGGACAGGCTCCTGACTTACCAGCCCTATCTGTTGTCTTAGCCACGTTGTATTTAGGCTTTTAATGTCAAGCCCATCTACCAATATTTGTCCTGCATTTGTGTTTCAGCCAAACAAACTATCAGAATTTCTGATTAAAAGAAATTATAGAAATTGAAGAGGAAGACAAATGAACAAAGAAACATAGGCATGAAGTGGACATGAGAAAATTGCACCTTGAATAGGTTTATAAAACTTTTCTAGAAGAGAAATTATAGTGGTCTTTCCAGATCCACTGCCACCAATAAGAGCTACTGTTTTTCTTGCAGGTATCCACAAATTAAAATTTTGTAAAACAATGACATCAGGACGTGAAGGATAACTGAAGCAAACATTCTTAAACTCGATGATGCCTTCCAATTGATCTGTTTCAGGCCCATCAATCAATTTCTCATTTACGATAGATTTCTGATTAATGATCTCCATTATTTTGTTGTAAGCAGCCTTTCCCTTTGCTATGAAGTTTAGGTTTGATACCACGTGCCCTATGGATCTGAAATTCAACGAAACATGTTACCAACAATTGTTCTTATTAAGCTGATATAGTTTTTGGGCAAATTAGAGGCTTAACGCCTTGGAATTTATAATAATCTCAATTATTGGAAAACAAATAAGACGAACCCAAAGAAAAAAAGAAGAGCTGAGGAAGACCAAAATATGGCTCATAAGAAAAAGGTGAGAAGAGATCTTACACCACTCCCAAAAGCATATTGAAAATGGAAGACAGTGTATCGCCAGCGTTAGACATGTCTTTCCTCAACAGGATTCCTGCATACCAGCAAAGCATACCCCAGGAGGCATATGTCATGGCTTTTATAATACCCACTCCAACACCCTTAACCAGTCCTTCTTGGTACCCCAACTTAACTGTAGTTTCTAGCTTCTTTGAATAAGATTCCATGGCCTTGGATTCCCCGACATAGGAATAGACGGTTCGAATTTCTGAAAGCACCTGTTTCAACAATATTTTAAATTTTAAATTTTCAAAGACACCAAAATTTAAATCATAAATATCTCTCATGTATGTTAAATTAGGGTTAATAAGACATTTTTATCAGCATATGAATGTAGATTCTCACTTCTTCGGCAATGGTTGCCGCGAGTCCGAGTGCTCCTTGACCTTTATAAGTCAATTTGGAAAGAAGAGATGTATATAATCCCCCTACCGCCACGACCAGTGGTACTACGGCAAGCACAACCAGACCCACACTCCATGCATAACTCAGCGATAAAGCAAACCCAGCAAGGACTGTTGCTAGATGGGACACAAAGCTGGCCATCTGCCATTTTATGATTGTAACTAGATAAGAGAAAGGAATCCAATTTATATTTCATAGGCCAAAAATGACTATAGATTCTAATCAAATGATGATTAATTACAGACACGAGGAAGTCTTAATTGGTTTTCTATCATTATGTATTTATGTTTCATTTTAAATACCTTATCACCAAGAGACTCTTGGATAAGAAGAAAATCGGTGGTAAAGCTATCTAGAATCGCTCCAGTCCGTATCTGTGTATCAAACACTGCCACATCCTGCCTCAATATGGCTTCCAGATATTTATATCTCATCTTTGTAGTCTGTCTTTCTGCAGTATACATCCAACACGATATCTCTGCCACAGTTCAAAATTTATCAGATTTGAAACTTATTTCCATTTCTTTAATTCACTTCATTACCATGATTTATAATGTCTTACCTGCCCATGCAACTGCAAATGCCGCTATAGCAAGGTAAACTATATACAAGGCAACCTGAAACAACATATTACAATATATTAATTAAAAAGGGGTGGACAGTAAAAAGCCTGATCTTGTAGCCAGTACATCCGGTTGATGCATTGACTACAACAACATTGGAACAAGTTCAGAGACACCCAAGTACAAAATATTAAATGGCAAGAGATGTTTCATAACATTATGAATTTTAAATTAGATAAGAACAAACCTGAGGCACTGTATGTGTATTTAGCCCTATCTCGTTCACAACTCTAGAGAAGAATAAAAGGTAGATGGGAAGGACAAGACCAGTTACGACTGCTCCAAGTGTTCCCACAAGTATGAGAAGGCAATCAAGGGAATCTGCAAAGGAGAAAATACTGTAAAGTGGAAGAGAGAAAGCTTTGAGATTTCCCTTCATGGGTTCTTTGACTTCTCTTTCATCTCTTTTGGGAGTGACCTCGCTATCAGAAGCTCCTTCCATGGTAAGGGTTAGAGCAAGCTATTCTTCGTTTCTGTCTCTGGTTTGATTTTGAATCTACAACATTTTCAAGCAGGGAATCCAAGCAACATTAATAATGTTTTTCTTGTGGTTTTCTTGCGTTGAAGAAAACGGTCCAATATTCTTGTGGCGAGAGTGCATGACAGGTCACGAGCACTTGTCTACTAAACATCCACTAAAGAAGAGGGGTAGTTATTAATGTAAAAAACTTTAAAGATTCCGTTTGCTCTCCTTATATAAATTGTATGCTTGTCACGTAGCTTAAAAGCAATTGAAAATATATTGCGAAGTTGACAACCATATATTGTAGATTAATGAATATGTTGATGCCTAGTTGTCACACACAATGATCATGGGACTGGGGTTCATTCAAAGGACCGGGTGAATCGGTTCGACTGGGTCCGCTTGATTCCATCTATTTACGTCATATCAATTGAAATGTGCCACCGATGAACCGCCCTCACACGCACGTTTTATTCGTCAATTCCTATTGGTTCCTACGACCTGTAGCTTATCCGATCCCCTGCTATGGAGCTAGACCAGTGAGATATTACGCTTTCTTCGAAGGATGGCTACCGATAAGGAAAGTTCATATCCACTATGCACTAGTATAATCCATTTTTTACAACTATAAAACATTACTAAAATGTTTAGAAGCATAATTTTATTAAGTAGAGATTTCTCCCACATTTAATCAATCTTCTTATGTAACTTGAAGTTACATATATGCGAAATGATATAAGTAAAACCTTTCAAATAATACAGGCTAAATACTTTAGACTAATAAATTGAGATAGTAATTATTTGTGTATATAGGATTATTTGTATATATTTATATATCTAGCTTTCATAGTGATATTATGTTGTAGATTATTTAAAAATAAAAAGAAAAATTAATAATTTGATCTTTTTGACATATACATAAATATTTTGTTTTATGTTTCATGTTGAATTTGTAATTGTGAAAATATAATAGATGTATATGTACAGAAGGAAATTTGACACCTTCAAAATGATGAGATTATAAGGGGAAAATGTTCCTCGGGGATCAAAGCTTTGGGTGATGGGATAAAGTAATGAAGAGGTTTATGTGTATTTTATGCATACTTAAAATGCGAGAGTTCATGAATCTAAAGGTTAGGTTGCATAGGTCTTTTGGAGAAACTGGCGAGCTCTCAACCAAGGATGGCAGCATGATGCACATACATTCTTGTGATGCACTAGCATCTCATATAGATTAGAATCCGAGTTTATGACAAAAGAAGGCTAGGAACCTACTAACAGTCTGATAACTAAAATCTCAAAATACACTAAAATATTAGAGAAATGAAAAAGATGAATGTAAACTAGATTAAATGAAAAGGATATGATAAGATACAAGACAAGAAAGGAAAAACTCATGAGAAGTTTGAGAATGAAGCCTCCAACAATGATAAATCATCAATACCTACACACATAAGACTGAGAAAGGTGTTGGGGTTGTTTATGGGCTTTCCTTAGTCAAACCCCCTGTGTTGGTGTTTCCACCTCCATAGACAACCATATGTGATTGAGATAGAAAAATGGACAAGATAAAGAAAGATAGGCATGCTAGAATAATATGCTAACAAGATAAATAGACAATGCAATAAAATAATCATAGTTACCCTCCCTTTAGCAAAATGCTAATGCCAAAAGGAAGAGACAAGTTTTATAGAATGATTTTGAGCACCTTATAAGAACAAGAATGTGCAGTCACAATGGTAGAATGAAGCTACTATGGTACAGAAGAGTAGGAAATATTGAGAGAATAGAGAGATTGAGTGAATAGAATGAGATAGATTGAGAGAATCCATGCCAAAATGGAGTTTGGAGAGTGTATATGCATGCCAAGGGTCATTTTAGTGCATTTGTGAGCTACAAAGGAATTACACTTGTAGATAGGTGGAAAGTGTAACTTCCAAACATATATTACAATTAAGAATCTTTTTGAGACATCCATGTGTCATGCAGACGTCTACACAATGTGTGTTTGTCTATGAAATAAATTCACTATAATGACTGAGAACGAACGGTTTAAGAATAAAATTAAGGTTGGATGGAAGGGATATTGCATCATCAAATTGAATTTTTCTAACGGGGACGTTTATGGAATACAAAATTGCATAGGATGCAATTTATGACATTACAATATGGTATTATAATATAAAATTGTTGAGGTGAGCAACCAAGATCTTCAATGTGCAACACCTAATAACCTGGTCAAGAAATAGAGAGAAGAAACAATGGAAGATGCTATTCTGCCAAATAAGAATTATAATATGATACAATATGCAATAAAATACAATGCAAAATATGCTAGAGATGCTTTGCTTATAAAGGAAAAGGTGAGAGATAGGATAAGATAACTATGACTTCTAGATAAGACAACTAATACTTCTAAAAGAAAGCTTATATCTTAAGTAAACTTAAAATGTGAACTAAGTCCCCTAAGTCTCTAGTAAAGAATTAACTAGGTACAAGACTTTATTCACACCAACACCGCCTTAAGTGCAACTTAGGGAGGAAAAAACCAATGCAAATATGTAAAATATGGGTTCTAAAAACAAGGCCTAATGAGGTACCCATGTACGAAACAAAAAATCTCTCACTAACGGAGAAAAGGAGAAAAACCTTATGGGAGAAAACTCCTCTCCAAAAGAGAGAAAAAGACGCAAAGTACAATGTCCCAAAGATTAGGAACATGAAGAACATCACTGAAGTAGGAAGAAACTGCAAACAACTATCGAAAGATGATTGCTATCGTGCTATAATTGAAGAACCTCCTTTGAAAATAAGATGATCATGATCAAGAAGACAACATTCTAGATCTAACAACACTATTCGAATAATGATCATATGGAAAACAAAGGAAAAACATTTGTCAATCAAAAATATAGATAACAAATGAATTTCTGTATGAGTGATCCCAACAACACTAATCAACCTTGATGTAAATTGAAAATATAGGTGCCAATAGTTTGAAGGATAGTATGAGTGATCCCAACAACACTACTCAACCTTGATGTAAGTTGAAAATATAGGTTCCAATAGTCTGAAGGACACTAATCAATTGAGGATGAAACATTTCCTCCATAAAACATGAATGCAAGAGTGTCTATATGGAAAATATTGATATCTCACTGAAATGCATGGGTAACCAGCCACTGCATCTGCCTAGTACATAGGAACAAATACTAGATACATAGTTCACTCCAAAGCGAAACTAGGGAAGCATTAGCACAAACAGTATAATACGCTGATTTGGGAGAGGCATGATAGATCTACTAAAAGTTTGTGTATCACCATGTAGTCCATGAAGGAGAAGAAACAACAGCTGAAAGTATACAAAAAAGTATCTACAACTGAAATAGGGTGTGCACAAACAAGGAATGCATGCACGAGGCAAGAATCACATGGATTTGTTGTTGTCTTGGAGGGACACTCACTTGACAAAGGTGTGATGGAAAATAACAAAGGAACTACACAACCCATCCATGACACTTTATAATACAATGCAAGTACAAAATATTGGCCAACCTTATGTGCAAAATCCCCAAAATACAAGTACAATAGTGTGGCACTTTATCTCAAAGCATTTACATATAATAATTTGCTTACAAATTATATTCAAAATGTCCACAAAGGACAAAATGTTGTAAATACATATAAAGCATCCCAAATGAAGCCATCCCATGCAACCATAAAGTTTCCAAGTGCCAAAATATCCAAGTAATTAGCTAGAGCATGTTAAAACACAAAAAAATGAATTAATTATACTAGGGGGAAATCTGGAAAGAGTGAATGAGTAATTTTGGAGAGCTTGGAGAGACCTTTCCAACGTCGCAAGAATCACAAAAAGCGGAACAACAGAGCAAAAGTTATGAGCTTAGGAGTGAAAAAGGACATCTGACTTCAACAAGAAATAAATGCTACCAAACAACAAAATTTCTAAAAATCACCTATACGAATAGAAAATACACCTTGCTAGCTTTTCGGTGATATTTCATTTACAAAATTTTTCCATCTAGATCAAAAGTTATGCAAAAATGAAAAAAGGGCCTAGAAAATGACCTTCACACTAAGCAGATGCAAAAAAATCAGTGAATAGGGTCAAAAATTAGGCTCTTGGTCGACCAATATGACCCTATCGAAAGAAGAGGGTTTAAAAAAGAGCTTATTTACCACCCCACCATTGGTGGTGGGCAAGCAGAGTGTGGGTGGCGCCCCAGTGGCAGCTCCCATGCGCCACCCATGAGCCACCTCACCTCGTGGGTCTTCAAACCTAAACTATCGACTATATAAACAATAGTTGGCCAATAAAGTTTTTAAATAATTTTTTTCTAAATATAAATCAAGGTTTATATAAAGCACTAATTAATGAACAAAAAAAATTCATACCATGATGATGTGGATTTGACAAGACATATTTGACCCTAGACCAGTATTGATCTGAGGAATAAATACAATGTACCCTAGTGAAGTATGATAGGTCGATATGTCTAATCCCCTCTGCTTTGACTGAGATCTACAATAATAAGTTGGAGATGATTGAAATGAGGTCAGCATTGAAGAATGTGCAGTTGGTGGTACATAACAATGATCGGTTGACTTAATCGACTTTTTCTAAAAGAAAACCATATGTCGACCTATGCAGGAGGAGTACATGCAGTAGAGTTGACCAGTTGGAGTACCTTGTGAAATGAACTTTGTATTGCCAATGCATTAAATCTGTCGTTGAGATGATTTTCAATCTATGGATGGCTTAGGATTTGAAGGTACACTGACTAGATGTGCCTAGTACCTACATAGGGGCTACGAAGATGCCACAGAATCTTCCAGATTTCTTACAATATGACGACCCAAATACAAATCCATGGAAAAAGGAATAAATGCCCCAATAAAATATATTTTCCAGAAACAACAATAATTTTTTCCCAATAGAAAATTGCCCCAAAATTTTTGAATGAAGCTACAAAAAATATTTTTACAAATATTTTCCTTTTTGTGAAAATAGAATAATGATGATTATACCATTTGGGAGGTCGTACGACCTGTTCGGGAAAAAAAATTACCTCATAAACAACTTTACCTGAATATAGTCAAATTTTATCCCAAAATTCATGCAATCGGCCACTTGGATACAATGGCAAGGTTATTGTTTTCCAAAAATGCTCCTATTAAATGTTGCTTCCTAGATATGAGCTTTAAACACTTATTTTCCAAAGTTGCAAATGGTGACTCATTGAGTGAAACAAAAGCCAAATCTGACTTTTTTGAGCCTCTTGGATGCAATGGGATAGCCAAAAATATTGCCACTATAGCCAAAAGTGTTGTAATCACTAGATCTCACCAAAATGCATACATGTAATATAGGATTAAAAAATCTTTTCAAACCCTTTCTGATTTTCAAGATCGTATTGAAATGCAAGAGAAAATCATATAGGGAATTTGCAAGATCATACAAGAAACTCAAATCACAATAGAAAACTTGATGGTAGAAACTCTCTAATGAAAAATGAAAGGGCTTGCAAGATTCAAATCTTTGATACCATGTTGAAGTGAGCAACCAAGATCTTCAATGTGCAACACCAAATAACCTCCACAATAAATAGAGAGAAGCACCAATAGAATATGTTATTCCACCAGAAAAGAATTGCAATATGATACAATATGTAATATATAATACAATGCAAAATATGTTAGAGATGCCTTACTTATAAAGGCAAGGGTGAGAGATAGGATAAGACAAGATCATGACAAGTGTCGTAATCCTATCACATGGGACAACTAACTCATAACTACCTTGGATAATGTAAAGACTAGATAAGACAACTATGACTTCTAGATAAGACAACTAAGACTTCTAAAAGAAAGCTTATATCCTAAGTAAACTTAACACATAAACTAAGTTCCCTAAGTCCCTAGTAAATAATTAACTAGGTACAAGACTTTATTCACACCAAAAAATACAAATATTACAATACCTCTCCAGTTGTGGAGGTATTGAACCCTCGGATTATAAATATTTGAAAGGTACATGACAACATGAATGACTGGAAGTTGAAGAGTCCAAAACCATTATTTTATGGGATATTTGACCTGACAAAAACATATTACTAACCAATAGTTGGTGGAAAAAGTAAATCAGTCTCACCGACTTTACGTAAATGGTTTTTAGTTTCAAATATATTAATTTAATTTACAATAATCTATGGATGCTTATAATACATTTAATGTTAAATAGTTTACATCTTGACTAAATAGCTCCCATCTCATTGAATAATGTCAATTGTGGGGTAAATTTCAATATAATATGTTTACATGTCATTTCCATCTATTCATAGATGGAAATTTTGGGAGATGGGTATGAAAAATGTCTTTTTGAGAGTAACTTCTAAGTTAGTGTAATCTAGGAACATTTTATTTGTGTTTTATCTTTAGAAATTCCTTTATCAATTCAAACAAGTTCCCAAACCATGGTATGAAATGAATAAACTTTTATTTAAAAAAATATTTTTTAGTTAAAAATATTTTACAATTGTGACTTGGGTTTGATAATCTACATTGATAGCACATTTCTATAAAAAAAAATTCTTTGCCCATTCCATGCCTTTGAAAATTTACAAATTATTGTTATATTTGTAAGGGTACAAACATGCACTAGGGTTGCAAAAAGAAAACCCTAGACCCTGGTCGATGCCCTTAACACTTTATTTCTATTTTCTTTTTGATTGCTTGCCTCAGTCACTTGGTTCCGTAAGTTTATTCTTTAAGGCTCTTGCTCCATTTCATGATTGGCCCATTTCATATCGCTTACCAATTTTGTACCTTAGCATGTTATAACGACTTTAATGCATGCCTTCCAATTCATGACTGAAGCTCCATCGCTAGTAGTGGTCCCTGCTTAGGACACATGTCAATTCTTTATTACAATGCTTTACACTTTCATACTGCAATATCATAATACTGAGTGCGTAAGAAAATTACGCCAGCCTTCAAAGTTCTCGACAAAGAATGGACGCATGTTTGCTTCCCATTAGAGCACACATTCTCTTCATATTACAATTTCTACACATAAATTGGGCTGGGCTTAAAGATCACACACTAAGCCTTTGACTGCTTAGGTGGATCTTGTGGGGCCCATTCAATCAGTTGCGTGTTTCTATTCCCTAAACTGTCCCGTAAACTGTCACAGTGGAGCAGTCAAATCACCATTGCATCAACCAAACCAAATTCAAATCATCGTTTCCACGCTGGGGAAGTTTGAATGGGTTAATAGAAAGAGAGCCTCTGTGATTATTGCAGCGGATGAAAGACATGGATATCTTCAGGAGGCAGTCAAACTGTGGCACCATATGCAAAAAGCAGGTTTCCAACCGGATCAACTTACATTTTCCAGCTTACTTCCAACCTGTGTTGAAATGGGAGCTTTGGAAATTTGTTAGGGGAGAGGGTCCAGTAGTTGTGCACCCTAACTTCACGCTTCTAATTATCCTACGTCGAAATTTCAAATCACTCCCAATTTTTTACAGCGGCTTACTTGGCAAGTTCTATGCTTATAACTAATGTTTCAGGGCCACATCATCAAATATGATGCCACATCAGCATGCATTTTTGTCAAGGTGTCGAAAAAGGCCCCAAAAAATAGTGAGACCAATTCTCGTGCATTACATCATGAGTAGTTGAGCGCTGATGTGGTATCACATGATTGGTTGCTTTTTAGATCAAAAGCATACATTTTGTTTAATTATGGGTAGTCAAATTACAACTATTGGACATTATATAAACGACTATTAGGTATTATATGTACGGGTGCACGACTATTGGACCCCGCATGACTATTGGGCCCTCTCCCCTAGATGTTGTAGTTGGAAATGGGCCAACTTAAACGACACACTCTAAGCGCTGACTTGCGTAGGTGGCCACGTCCATGGGCCCCATAATCCGACCTTTTCGTTTCTTAACATTTGCACGTTCCGTGTTCTAGGAATTCCGTTGGGATAGCCTTTCACGTTCCCCATTTGAACATTAGACATTTTCGTTTCTGTAGCTGTTCGTTTTCACCGTTATAGGTTTCTCACGCAAGTGGCAGCCCATATATACCGTTTGAGATGAAAACTGTGACTAACTATTTAAGTTCATTTAGATTTTCCGTATCTCATAGTTATGTAGGGAAAAACTGTTTTATTTAAATTTTTTTAAGAATATTTAT
The DNA here is from genome assembly GCA_007258455.2 of Sequoia sempervirens. Lineage (NCBI taxonomy): Eukaryota > Viridiplantae > Streptophyta > Pinopsida > Cupressales > Cupressaceae > Sequoia > Sequoia sempervirens. The sequence goes on from VDFB02193121.1 coordinate 227,885, forward strand.
ATATGTTTCTTTATATATAAAAAGGTACCCCTCCATGTGTTTTTTATTTATTTATTTTTTAAAATTTTATGTAAAAAACTAATAATTTCATAATTTAAATTAAAATATAATTTATTTATTTAATAATTTAATTTAGAATAAAATTAATTTTTTAATTTGATAATTAATATTGTAATAATTTTTTAAAATTTTATAAATTAAGAATTACTATTAATATTTCTTGATCTAAGATAAAATTTAATTAGATAAAATAAAGAATTATATTTGTAAGAGAAATTATTAACACGCAAATATTTGAATTTGAAAGTTTAGATTGTGGTGGACATGGTCATCAAAACACATTTTATAGTTATTAAATGATTTTATAGGAGAAAAAAACATCTAATAGTAATATGTACTATACATACTAATAAACAAATAATGAGTGGCAAAGTTCAAGAATTTTTATAGAAGTATCACCAACATTCAATAGAGTAATTTCTATCCCTTGAATGTTGTGTTTCCTTTGACTAACCCTCTTTATATTTCTACTTATAATATTTGTTTGGAGTTTTTTCCAATGCATCTAACAATTTCAATTTTTGATAAAAAAATTTAGGAGATATGACCCCACCAAATTAAGGTACCAAAAATAATGAAGATGTATATTTCTTAGCATGTTTCCTTAAGCATCTTAATAAATGTATACAAAATAAAATTACCTAATTTTGATAATGATACATATGGTTCTCTAGCAATAGTAACAACATCACCCCTTTAAACCTATTTAATATACTAATGTAATATATAAGTAACTTATTGACATTGTTGAATCTATGGAAAACCAAGTAATACATGGAATTCATCCAAAGTAAGAAATATATGATATTTAAAGCTGATCTTCTTTCAAACAAACTACCAAAAGTAAAATAAAGAAACCCATAGCCACAGTTGGCATTCCATTAGTTATCTTAATGGAAATAATTGAATATTCATATTATAGCTATTAAAATTATCATTAAATATTTTTTGAGTATATGTTAAATTGACAAGTAAGATCAATAAGAACACTCTTAATTGGTTTGTAACAAACATAAGCTCTAGCATACAAAGGACCATAATATCCATTCACAAGTATCTCATCAAGTGAAAATGTACTGATTGTTATAGAAGAAGATGTAGAATTATTATAATCATCATTAAGCATGCCCACAAAATTATTTTTAGAATCATGTAAAACAATATGCTTTAAAAAATTAATATTATATTGTACCTTATGTGAAGATTGTGACTTAAAAAATCTATTGTTATGAGAAATTCTCATGGATGTAATTGACCAAATGGATATCACTTAACACCCTTACACACCAACATATCAGTCTATAGAATTTTTTCTCAAGGCACATGAGAGTCCTAGTAGCTTTGGCTAGACCTATATAGTTGTATGAATAAACCTAACAAGTAATCATAAACATGAAAATAATAAATATTAAGAAAATTCATACCAAAGTCTAGTAAAAATTTGCTATGTATTAAAATACTTTTAAAATGGTTACAATGATGGGGTTTTTAAGCAATTTCTTTCTTGCACTACCTTGAGTATGATTGGAATGTTTCACATCTACTCTAGCTTTATCCTAGATCTTGAGCTACATACCTTAAAAGAAAATTATGAAATCATAAAATCATAATTTGTTTGGTTAATAACGTTTGTATCACTCTTACATATCTTTGGAAATGACCATTAATTTTGATAAATTAACAATACCTTCGTAGTTGTTTCATTTTTATAAATTTGTAAAAAATATCTTAAAGTATCACAACTCCCAAATTCTTAAAAAGTAGTAATAGCACCTAGAGATGTTATCAAATGACCAATAGACACAAGTATTTATAATCTTATCAACCAAAATACTACATAAAATAACTACCAAAAACCTAAATGTGTAGTATGTGGCTAATAAGGCTATATAAATATTTGTGTATATCTACTATTTGATAACACCTTTAAGTGTTGTCACTTAGTATTAAAGGAGACTAAAATAGAAAACAAATAAAATAAAAATCATGTCATAATCCTAGCTTAAATATATAAAACAAGAGGTTCAAAGAAAAAAATGTGCAAGAATAAACTTGTTTTAGAAAAAGAGAAAAATATTTATTAGTTTTAAAAATATATATTTTGTAATTTAAAATTTTTGATAGAATTTATTAATAATATTGCATGCTTTCAAAAATGTTGTGATATATTCCATTTTATTAAATATATGATTATATGAATATATTGAATTTTCTCCAACTTATGAAGAATATATATATGATACGTGTTTAAACTAACATAGATATCTTAATTATATCTATCTAAAAGACATCAAAAAATATCAATGTTGAGGTGTCTATTGAAATGAATAGATAAACACCTTTATTTTGGTCTTTTAGATATATGTAATTAAATATCTATACTATTTGTACTTCTTAACAAATTAGAAGTTAGATTTTTTTAGTGATTGCAAACTTTTAAAACAAAATTATTTAATTTTTTATTTTTGTTTTCACTAAAATACGTTAAATCTTGCTACACATAAATCAAGGAGAAAAGGTAGATAGCATATTAATTTTATCTTTCATGAAAATCAAGGTTTACACTCCTATATTTTATTGGTACTTGCAATACTATTTTAATGAGTTTTGTTTTTTTTAGTTGGTTTTGAAGCAATCAAAAGTAAAAAAAAAATTAAAAATTTGAAAAGTTAAAAATCTTGCATTTTACATTAAGAAAATTCTCATGTTTGAGCTCACTAAAAACATGGGCTAGCAAATACCTAATTCTACCCTATTGTGTTTCTCTTGTTTCAAATCCTTGAACTTTGCCACTCATTATTTGTTTATTAGTATTGTACAGCTTACACATTACTATTAGATGTTCTTTTCCCCTGAATTAATTGTTGTAATTGGAAAAGCTTTTCATTTAATAATCATAATGTGTGTTTTGATGACTACCTCAATCCAAATTTTCAAATTCAAATATGTGCATTAACAATCTCTTTTACAAATATAATTCTTTATTTTCTCTAATTAAATTTTATCTTATATTATTAAAATAAATCAACAAACACTAATAATAATTCTTAAATTATAAGATTAAAAAACTTAATTGCAATATTAATTTATCAAATTAAAAAATTGAATTACAATATTCAAAGTTAAAATATCAAAATTAAATATTTATATAAATGTCATTGATTAATCTTTTCGAAGAAAAAAATAAAAAACACATGGATGAGGCCTTTTTACATATAAACAAACATTTAAAAAATAATTAAATAGAACATTTTTTTTCCCTGCATAACTATGAGATAATGGAAATCTAAATCTACCTACATAGTTCGTCACAAATTTCAAAATAAAAAATGTGAACTCAGGATCTAATATATGAGCTCGTACTAGTCCACATGCCAGAGAAACCTCTAACGGTGGAAACAAATAGCTACAGGAACGTAAATGGCTAACGTTCAAACAGAGGAACGAGAGGCTACAGGAACAAAATCCCTAGGAAACAGAAATGTGGAAATGTTAAAGAATGGAAAGGTTAGATTAATGGGGCCCATGGACCCGACCACCTAAGCAAGTCAGCGCTTAGAGTGTGCCGGTTAAGGTCAACCATTGGAAATGCTCGGGTAGACATGTATCCAAAATGTGGAAGCATAGACAATGCACATGAACTATTTTTTTGAATGCGTTAAAGAACTGTGGTCTTATGGAATGCCATAGTTGCAGGATATAAGAAAAATGTATTTGTTGAAAGGCTCCAGGAACTTCCAAGAAAATGCAATTGACCGGTGCAAAGCCAGACATCATAACCTTTGCCTATAGCCTCCCTACCTGTGCCAAAATGGGAGCTTTGGAAAAGGGTATCGAATCTATCCAAGGATAAATGATACAGAATTTTCATCAGATGTTGTAGTTGCAACTATCCTGACAGACATCATAGACAAGGGGCGTGAACTATTTTTCCAAAATACATTAAAGAAATATGGTCTCATGGTTTTCCATGATTGCAGGATACACAAAATGTATAAACAATTTTAACAGAATGCCTTGAATAAACACATTCCCATGGAATGCCCTGATTGTAGATTGTTCACAAAGTCGATTATTTTTAAAGGCTCTAGGAACTTTCAAGCAAATGCAATTGGCAGATGTAAAGACAAACTTTGCAACCTTTTCTAGCCTGTGCTGAAATGGGAGCTTTGGAATAGGGTATGGATATCCATCAAAGCATTAAGGATAGAGTAATTTTATCAGATGTTGTAGTTGAACTGCCCTGGTGGACATCTATGCAAAATGTGGAAGCACAAACAATGTGTGTGAATTGTTTTGAAACCACATTCCTTATTTACAAGGAATTCAACATTCTTTTTTTTTCATTTTTCCAAAATTTTAGCACTCTTTTTTGTTATCTATCCTTATTTTTTTCTAAAAAGTTAGCATGTAAGGCATGGTTACACTCTACAAGTGTGCCAAAATTCTTAGATAAAATTGGACTCTATTCCTCTTATTCACAACCTGAGGCTTTTAAGTAGACTTTTTTATCACTTTTCATCAACTAGTTTATCTACTTTGCATCTTTCATTCGAGAATTATTGCCTTTTAATGTCTTTAAACAATATTGTCACTCATAAATTTAATTTCTAGTAAATCAATCGATTTCTTGTTTTGTTATCATTTTCCAAGTGAATTTCATTTAAAGTACAAATCTATTTTAAGCAAGACATGTTGAGCAATCTAACTAGAAAGTAAAATAATTTGTTATTTACTTGGTAGAGAATTTTTTTGTGTTTGCATTAACTTAAGTAAACCCATTTATGATATACTATTTGTTGAATCCACCATCTATAACCAATCTAAGAATTCCTTCAATGGACTCCCTTATTTTAAAATGTTCTTGTTGTAGTGTTTTGCATTAACTTAAGTAAATCCATTTATGATATACTACATGTTGAATCCACCATCTATAACCAATCTAAGAATTCCTTCAATGGTCTCCCTTATTTTAAAATGTTCTTGTTGTAGTGTTTTTCCTTTTGTTATACTTGTCAATACCTAAATATCTCAACCAATCTAAGAATTCCTTCAATGGACTCCCTTATTCTAAAATTTTCTTGTTGTACTGTTTTTCCTTTCGTTATATGTGTCAATACCTAAATATCTCAAACTATAGAAGTTTCTAAGTGTTAGGTGTGATTGTGTCTATTTCTAGCCTTTTTTGGATTTATAGATTTTCTCTTGCTAGTATTCTTTCCCTCCATTCCTTGAAACACAACATTTCCATTTTTGTTTCCAAGACTTTTGATTATTTTAGTCTTTTAGACTTCTCATTACCTAGGTAAATTATCATGGTTTTCCCCATGCTCCCATTGCGTACTTTGTCTTTGCCTTTGGCCTAGGATATTAGGTCTTCATATAATCATATACTTCCTAAGCTACAAGACTAATCCATGAACCTCAATTCTCCTCCTCTTACTCTTTTCCATGCTTCCTTTGGCATTGAGTATATTCACCATCCCCAATTCCTAATTTGAGGATTCACTTTTCCTTTAAGTGTCAAAATCTGTCTTTTAGCATTTTCCTTACTCATTTCCCTCATCTAACTTCCCATCTCCCTCCCTCCTTATGGGACCCATACTTGTAGGATTACTCATAACATCATACCCAAAAGGTATAAGGTATGCGGTAAAATGAATCGTTGAACTGTTAAAGTCTTCCAATCCATTTCTCTTGCTCTTTTTTCTTCTAGCATTAGGCACACACCAAATTAATGATCCCTAACCCATTTCTCTCGATTCATAGAATTTTGGACTTCTATATTTTCCTTTACCAAAAAGTGCATTTGGGACTCTCTATTCATAATCCTTAATCCCTTTCCTTTACAATTTTGTCCATATTATTTAGTGGTATCAAAATTTCCCTCACCCTAATACCACTTATTCCATTGCTATTAGGTATCCATTTCCTTGATCAGGTCACCCCTCTTTACATCTTTTCCTTTTAAAATCCTAAGATTATTTATACAACTGTAGTGTAGGAAATCGTATATCTTTACAATTTCACACTATGTTAGGGTCCCTTAATTGATTGGACTTAATTAAACTTCTAATTTGTCAAATTATGCATTCCAAAGCCTTATTTTCTCATTTTTTGAAAGGGGATCCTATGTTTAATTGATGCAATTAATAATTAAATTACATTTGAGAATGTGTGTCCTCAATTTATGGGCTAGGATCCATGACCCATTCACCCAAGGGCGAGTGGGTCCTCCTTAAGTCCCGAATCCCAATTTTTAATATGTTTTTGGCAGTATTTTAATGATTCAAATTTCATTTACAAATGTCAACTTTTAGAATCTAGCTTTCAAGAAATTAGATAAAAACCTATAAATACATAGTCTTTTTATTGTTTGAGATCTATCTAGCAAGACACACTATCAAGAGTTTACAAAAGAAAATATAATTTTCAAGAGCATTCAAGAGTAGATTTTTCATCATTTTTTTGTAGCATTCAAGGTCCTAGCATCATATTCAAGCTTATGTGTGTTCATGTCACCTTGTGAAGGCTAACATGTATTGTTGATCCTAACACATCCAAGCATTTTCAAGTGTCCAATCAAGCAAAGCCAGATATGGTTTCTTTGGAGTGATACATTATTTTTAGTTCTCTAAGGGAAGTCATTAAAAGTTTGGTGAGTTGTAGCAAGCAAGTGTTCATTCATCATTCATTCCTTTTATCAATTTTCATTATCTTTTTGTCAAGGTTTAATTACCAAACATGGGGTTTGACTAAGGAAAACTCCCATTAAAAAACAAACAATTTTTCCTCTTTATATGTGTAGATTTACAGGTGAAAGAAGGACAAAAAAGATCTCAAGGAGAAATTTTGCATTTTTGTCAAAGTTGTCACCATTGTTGTCAAGTTATAGAAACTCAATTAAAGATTTTATTTTTGGCTTTTTGACAGTGGGACCCATACAAAACACCAAAACATATTTTGGGCCCCCGTTTAGGACCCATTTTCCCTAGGGTGAACATATCCTTCTACCTGGTGCTTAGAATCAAAATTTTATGCACGGTACATGTGTTCAAACCCTTCTTAGATCTACTTACAAACTGTTGATTTCATTTTTGTAACTTTGAGAAACTGCATGTCATTATCTAGGTCTTCTCATTTCATTAATTTAGTTGCATTAAATCATTTCCAATTAATTCTAAATCTATCTATTAGGTCACGGAAACCTGAGAAATATAATTTAGGGTTGAATCACCTTAAGGTTGAAAGCCAATCTTAACCTCTAGTGATTTCTCTTTCCTAATGAAATTTGAGAAGAGGGGACACCCTTTTTTTCCTAAGTTCTTTGTATGAAGGACCTAGGACACCCCCTTTTCCCCACCATTTCATTTTGGTGGACTACTCCTCTCTTTATTTCAACAACCTTCCCTAAAATTAAGGTAGCATGTGATAATCCTAAACCCTAGTTCACAACTACTCAATGCAACTTAGAATTCTAGAGATTCTACCAACTAATTAAAACCCACCACAAGATAATCCTTTAATGACCAAGCCAATGCCATATACTAATAGTGATATTTCCTGCATGTCACCTAGTCACTTTCTTGGACCAATCACAACATGATATATCTATTACATGTACATAACCACCCAAAGCAAGTGAGAAAGTTTACTTTGATGTGATTAAATTTGAAAACCTCCCCATTCAAGAAATGATTTCCCTTTGAATATGCTTCTAAAATTCAAAAGAGTGACCAATCAAAAGGCCTCAATATCCAAGAAAATATATCCCTTTCACACCCCTAGAACACAAATAACTTTAGGGTTAGCACTAAATATGACTAGATCCTATTATCTGATTTTATGGATAACCTCAATGATGAGTCATTAAGATGGTGCATTAAAGATTTCTCTTTAAGGATGATAAAACATGGAAAGAATTGAGTAACTTATTTTTGAAAAATTTCCACTCACCTAATGTATGAACAAAAACATAAATAAAATACATGGAAGATGAGAAAAATTAAGGAGTAGGTAAAATATGATGAAAAATGATTTTAAAATGTGTCTAGAAAACTAGAAGAAACCTTCACATAAGAGAGACTAATCGAGTGGTTCATTTTAGGACTAACCCTTCACATTATAGTAGAAGTAGATGTAAATATTTCCTCTTCATATAAGGATGTGGTAAAATTGATCACCATAGTAGAATCTAGGTAGTCAAAGATATGGGGGAACAATTAAGTAGGAAATGATGAAATTGATAATTTCAAATTAGAGTTGGAAAATATAATGTTGAAGTAAGGAATTTTAATGAAAGGTGAGAAGGCTAAGACTTCCCCCAACCTAGAACAAGTAAATTTTGGTTTAAAAATTATAATAGGGAAGAGCATCTAAGGAATGAATGATAATCAAAAGCACCAAGAGCCTTGCTACCAAACTAAGAGGGGAACTTGAGAAATCCCCTAGAAACATAGTAAGTATAAAATATAAAATATAAAGTGGGACAAACATGACACAAATAGGTTTCCAATGTTACTTCATGAAGATGAATATGAACTAATGGTTCATTGATTGATTAGGGAAGCATTTTTTGGATATGTGTATGGATGGAGCATATCCCGTTTTTCTATAAGAACATTGAATATTCATTTGCCACATTGATAGTGGGAAATTCAATTGAGAGAAAGTATAACAACACTTAACAATATACACTATGTGGTACCACAAATTCAAGATGTAGGACCCTCCATGAGTTTCAATGATAACTATAGAGAAGGATGTACTAGGGGAAACTACCACAATAAGAATAGAGGTATTATAGAAAGATGAAGGACCAAAAGGCCAAAATGTTATAACTATGGTAAAAGTTTGGACATTGCACTAATGATCATAAAAGGAAAAAAGAAGGAAAATCGACATGTGGCTTTTTTTGTGATAAATCACATGATATTTGTAGTTGTCCCAAATTTAGTTGTATAAAAATGTGTTGGAACCATGATCAAAAAGTGAATAATTGTCTAGTATAAATATAATCTATGTTGCTAAAGTAGTAATGAATAACCAAAATAGAGGAGAAAATGTTAAACAATGTAAGAAATAAAAAATTTAAAACAAATGTAGAATAGGAGAATCCTCATTGAAAAAAAAGAAATTGGAAAAATAATACAAAGGAAAAAAGAAAAAGTTCAAGAAAAAGGCCATGTAGAAACTTAAGAAAAAAATTGCAATAATTACCTGGGGTTGGATTAATAGAAGCATATCTTACCTGAGAACCCTATGAAAGTGAAGAGAGAAAAAAAATTAGGTAAGGAGGAACGTGATTTGGTGATAAGGAAGTCCAAAGAACTAATTAAGGAAAAAAGGAGAGGATGATAGTAAGGCATGTTTCATAGAAGAATATATCTATAGACTGAAAAAATTGGAAAATTTGGTAGATTAAGAAGAGGTTAGGGTTCAAGGGTTGGATATGAAGAAGTTGGATAAGGTTATTGGAAAGAAACTCATGAAAGATGGATTTTGAGGGTTTTCTAGCTTCATCCAATTAGAGTTAACTTGTGAATAAAGGGAGATAGTAAGTTTAGATGAGGAAGAGGAGGAGTAACAAAATTGGTTCCCCTATTACCCCTGACCTTGCTAAAACTTGCTTCAACCTAGAGAGGGAACCTACTGTGGATGTCTTAGGTTTAGCTAGGAATAATGCTGTTGACCATTTCAGATTTTAGAAATGGATCTTTCATGAAATCAACAAGCTAAAAATAAAAAACTGGGCCCTTCAAAGTAAACTGGAAGAAATGGGAGCCAAGGTTACGACACTTCACAAGAAAGAGGTGGAGTGAAAAGATCATGGTGCGAGTAAAGAAACCTAGAACCAAGTGGGCATGGACAGAAGGGTTGAAATTGAATTAGATAAAATGAAAAATACTGTTAAAATTATAGCCAAGCAGAACAATAGGATGGCAAGACACAATGCCATCATCATCAATGCCATGACTGAAAAATTGGACAAAGCTCAATAGGGGTCTTTGGTGGTTGATCTCGAAGAGGTCAATTCAATAAAAACTAGGATGAGGATGTTGGTATTTAAAAGAGAACCAGAGCTAATTTGAAGAGGAAGTCTCCTCCTACGCTGTAGATGATTCAAACCTTCAAGAAGGGTGTTTAGGACATGCAAAACTTGGAGGCAGAGACTGAGTCTATTCTGAAGACTCTGGGTTAGTTGTGGCTAGTCTTTTTGTTGGATTTTTGGCTGGTTTTATGTCTGACCTTCCTGGTCTTTTGTGGGTGGCTGTTGCCTTTTCTGGTTTTTTCCCTTTGTGAAGCCTTTTTTTACTGTTGGAATGTTTAGTCCTTTCTCTTTTGTTGTAAACTTGGTGGTTTCGGGTCCCTGTAAAACCCGTTTTTCCCTTTATCAAAAACAAAATTTTGGTTAGCTTCGTTAATTATTTGATAGGGATTAGGTTAACGAGAAAATTATAAGTTATTGGCATTCTTCTTTGTATAATTGTTGATTTCTTGAGAAGAGGATGTGGCTAAAGAAATAGAGGCATCATAGGTCAAAGAGGAGATGGCCTTAAAATGATCTATCACCTATGTATAATCATAAAAGGTAGTACAAAGTGTTATAAAAGTTGTATATTAATGCAAGAGATTCTGATTACCAAGCTTTGGGAAAATATTTGTAATAAATACTTTCTCGATATATTAGATTTGAGAAGAAGTTAGGAGATCTATGAAAGAATCCATTGATATTAGAAGATAAAGTACATCATCTTCTCATTTACATGCCTTGATTGCAACGCATAACATTGATGAAATCGACCTACAAACCTATGTTGACTTGAATGTGTTCCATGAAAATATTTAGTGAGATAGAGGAAGGAACCCATAGAATATGTAGATAAAGAGAAGAACCATTTTAAGTATTTTTCCTTAATGAATATAGAAACTAACTAGCTATGAATTAATCATCGAAGTACAAATTAATGCATATTAATCTATAGATGATTGAACATGTATCTTAGGGGCGCTTACCCAATTATACATGTATGTCAATGTTTAACATGATGAACTATGGTTCTTGTGGGTGATTTATTATAGTCAATCATATCATATTATGGAGGAGGTTTAAGGTTCTATACCCATGATATAAGATGATGGGAGAGTAAATCCTCAAGCTTGTCTACCATGGGGGTGGCTATTTGTGCCACTCTATTTCCTTTCCCATATACTGATATGGTGGAGAGTCTCTTAGCCATTTTCATTCTTAGTTGTGCCTTGAATACTATCGCTAAAGAAGAGAAATCTTCTTCTTTTTAAATTTAAGTTCATTTTTTTGTACAATATGGTTGAGCCATATTGGAAGACTTGTATCCCATGTATGTAGAGGTTGAGGAGGATGAGGGAGATTCACATTCACATCATCTTTATTTCTTGGTGAGTGTTGAGTCTACTCCTCGACTTGATAGAGCTCTCCCTAGGCTTAGGTGACAAGATATTCAATCTCTGATTCTCTTAACATCTCATCCACTTGGTCACCATCTCCTTTGCATTGGTTCTCCAGTTGTTTGTGAGTGGATGGAGGTATGATTTGAGGTGGGGAAGAATGAGGAGGTGAAGGAATTAGAGTTTGATGAAGAGGTATTATAAAATAAAAAAATCAAAGTAGAATTGACTAATTTTTGGACATTATAATGGGAATTTATCATTTAGAGAGAAAAATTCTTTCGAGGATGAAAAAAGGAACAAATAATGAAGGTTAGGATTCACATCGAGTTCACTATAAATATAGATAGTGAGCAAATAGCCTACATAATTTAAATGTAGGAAAGCCTTTTCAATTGTCTATATTAGGATTCAACAAGTAGTCTATCATGAATGGGTTTACTTAAGTTATTGCAATCACAAACAAATTCTCTACCAATTAAATAAAAAAATATTTTTCTTTCTAGTTAGATTGCTTAGTATGTCTTACTTAAAATAAATTATTACTTTAAATGGGATTCAGTTGGGAAATGATAACAAAACAAAAAATTGATTGATTTACTAACAATTAAATTTATGAATGACAAGATTGTTTTAAGACATTTAAAAAATAATAAGAATGAAAGATGAAAACTAGATAATCTAACTAATAGAAAATGATAGAAGGGTTCTATTGAAAAAACTCAGGTTGTGAATAAGAAGAACAAGGCCCAATTTTATATAAGAATTCAACACACTTGTAGAGTGCACCCATGCCATTATTACATGCAACTTTTTAGAAAAGAATGAGAATAGATAACAAAAGAGTGGTAAAGTTTTAGAAAAATAAGAAAAAAATGAGGATGTAGAATTCCTTGTAAATGAGTAAGGAATGTGGTTTCAAAAAAATTCACATACATTGTCTACTTCCACATTTTGCATACATGTCTACCAGGGTAGTTGTAACTACATCTCACAAAATTGCTCAATCCTTTATGCTTTGATGGATGTCCATACCCTGTTCCAAAGCTCCAATTTTAGCACATGCTAGGAGGATGCTGGAAAAGGTTGCAGAGTCTTTCTTTACATCTGCCAATTACATTTTATTGAAAGTTCCTAAAACTTTTTAAAATAATTGACTTTGTGAATAATCTGCATTCAGGGTATTCCACGGGAATGTGTTTATTTGAGGAATTCTGTTAATCTTGTTTATGCATTCTGAGTATCTTGCAATCATGGCAATCCATGAGACCACATTTATTTTAGGTATTTTTTCAAGTAGTTCATGCCCCTTGTCTATGATGTCTACCAAGTTAGTTGCAACTACAACATCTGACAAAATTCCCATGTCCTTTATCCTTGGATGGATTCGATACCCTTTTCTAAAGCTCCCATTTTGGCACAGGCAGGGAGGCTACAGGAAAAGGTTACGAAGTATGGATTTTCACCAACCAATTGCATTTTCTTGGAAGTTCCTCGAGCCTTTCAACAAATACATTTTGCATATATCCTGCAACCATGGCATTCCATGAGACCACAGTTCTTTAACACATTCGTACAAACAGTTCACATGCCTTGTCTATGCTTCCATATTTTGGATACATGTCTACTCGAGCATTTCCAACTACAACATCTGACAAAATTGCAAAGCTCCCATTTTAGCATAGGATGGAAGTACATTGGTCCGGTTGGAAACTAGATTGTTGCATATGGTGCCATAGTTTGACTTCCTCCTGAAGATATCCATGCCTTTCATCCAAGCAATAATCACAGAGGCTCTCTTTCTATTGACCCATTCAAACTTCCCCAATGTGGAAACGATGGTTTGAATTTCGTTTGGCTGATGCAATGGTGATTTGACTACTCACTGTGATGGTTTACGGGATAGTTTAGGGAACAAAAACAAGGAAGGATTTAATGGCCCCCACAAGATCCACCTAAGCAGTCAAAGGCTTAGTGTGTGATCTTTAAGCCCAGCCCATAAATTGTAGTGGATTGATTTCATTTGACTATGTAAGACACATGGTGACTCTTGATTAGAGCACAAAATCTTTTTTGCATTGCATGTTTTGATGATCAACACATAGGTAAATTGTGCTATCCTTATATTGTTTAAGAGGGTGACACTTGTCAATTTCTCATTGATTTAAATACTTTGTAGTGCATTTTACAACCCAAATATTCCTCCCACAATCCACTGATGCCTTAGCAATTAAAAGATAATGAACATGTGTCCATTCCCCACTCCAATGCACAATGCTAATTTACTATATTTTGACCTAAGCTTTTTTGAATCATTTATGTGGCATACCTTGTGAACATGCTAATTGTCTATCATACCATAATATTTCAAGATCAACGAATGATATTGAATGATGAAAATGAGTATTTGCAAACAACTAGTTTCATTTGCATGAACAATTATTGTAGCAATTAAGGAAAACTACTATTGTTTTAAAGAAATTTATTTGAACTTTTCTATATCATTATAATCAAATCATTTTTGAATTTATAAGAATGAGAAATTTGAGTTCCTAAAGAGGGTTGTGTAGTAGAAGACTAGGGTTTCCAAGAAAAATCACAGGTAAGCCATTCTTATTATAGCTAAGAACTTAAAATAACTTTTAAGAATTGATTGTAATTAAGTTTCTAAAAGTTCTTTGCTTGTTCTTTCCAATATTTTGATGGATGTCAAAGCCCTAGGTTGTTCAATATTTTAAAATCCTACTTGTTTGAGAAGTATCTAAATGAGTGAATTTAGTACAAAGTCTAGTGGGGTTAAAAGGTTTGTTGATGATGATTCGATGAAGCAACTGCCTACGTCTACTAGGGTTTAAATAAATTGAATTATTTACACAACCAATCAAAATTTTGGGATGCCATTATTCAGGGAAAAATTTAGTGGCGAATCTTCGCCAATTAGAAAATTCTAGGAATCAATCAACTCGAAATTGGCAAATTTCTTGCACCCATAGGGTATCCAAATCGCCTGGAATTTACAAAACATAGGTCCAATGCATGTCAATTCGCCAATAATTTTTTTATGAGGCATATTTAAGCAACAAATTCACCATTGTCAAACTATGCATTTCAAATGGACCGACTAATATTTTTTCCTGAATCCCAAAAGCATTTAATAAAAAACACCTACATATTCGCCAATACTATTAAAACGACATTGTATCATGACCCATTTCGCCAATTAAAATTTATAAATAGTTGCTTGTGAAGACTCATTTCTCCAATTAAAATTTATAAATAGTTGCTTATGAGGACCTATTTTTCCAATAACATTAAAAAATAATTAAAATTGAGGACACATTTCGCCTTGAAAATTATAGCGTATTAGCCAAATTTTTAATATACCATTTAAAAATCGTGCAGAATTTGCCAAATATGGAATCATGGATTGATATAAATACAATCGAAAGTGTCATTTATTCTTACACATTTTGTTCAGTTCTAAGGTTCTACTTCTCAATTCGGAAGTCAGCAAAAGCCGAAAACGTAGACTTAAAGGTGAGTGATCACTAATCATTTCTTCATAGTGTTATTAGTTATAATAATAAGTTTTCTTTATCTCTTTTCCATTCTTGCTCTAGTCTTAAAGATGATATTGAGTAGGGAATTTGGGATCTATATTATTATTCTCTATCCTTCTTAAACAAGAAGACATTTTTTTCCAACTTTTTGTTCGAAGTCAGAGATGAATATGTTGATTGAATCAGAGATTAATATGTCAAGCGACTCGAGCAGTAATGGTAAGGCTGCATCTTCTCCTCAGGGTGGTGAGACTACTCTTGCCACTCCTCAGGGTGTTGAAAATACTCTTGCCGCTCCTCAGGGTCGGGGTGGTGAAAATACTCATGCCGCTCCTCAGGTATGTAGAACCTTAAATCTACATTAGCTCAAAAACAAAAACCCTTAGCATTGTTAGTAAACCAAAACAAACAAAAGATTCCCTATAAGATTCATCTAATCACAAGAATAATGCAAAAGAAGTAAGCAAAACATAGAAAACATCATTCTAATAATCAAACTAGCATCTTATAGTGGATTGGTGCTTCTATGGAAAGAAGCCCTTTCCCAATCCTTGATTAAGCTCCATGATGAAAACGATTTGAATATGATACATTGATGATCAAGATGATGAATGGAAAGATCAATTCTCAGTTTAAGAGAGTGACCTTGCATGAGGATTGTAGATCAAGATGTAGAAATTGTGGAGTTGTGGAGGATTTGTTGATGAATGAAGCTCTCTATTTGTAGATTCCCAAATGCTAAGAGTGCCAAACATGGAGGATGTGGGACTAAAGATTTGGCCAATAGGAAGAGGCCACTTGTCAAGTTGTGATAGGCTTGAGGATGTGCAAGATTTGGGAAATGTACCCAAGAGAGGGAGATTTCAAATTTGAAAATGAGAGTTAATGCTTAGTTTGACCTTTGCAAAGAACATGTAAGAGACATGTAAGACCTATTAAATTCCCTGTTGGATGTACATTTCAACTTGCTTTTGAATTCAAACTTGATGGAATATTCCTCAAAGATGCCATGTTGATGGAAAATGTTGATTTTAATAAATCAATAAATTGATTTATTTGTGCAAGTGGGAATATCTAGAGGATGTGATGGGTGATTAGGTTAGGCTAATTAGGATTAGGTTAGCTTAATGATGATTAGGATGATTTTGACTTTTATGATTTAAATATTTGATTTATTTAATTTAGAAAAGGATGGAATATGCATTATGATTTAATTAGATGAATGTTTGATTTATTTGATTAAAAGGTTAATGATAATGTTTATTTAATTTTAAATTAATGACCTTAGGAGATGGAGATTATTGAGATTACCTGATGAATGGATGAAGGTCAACTTGATTAATTGATGAATGGACCTAATGCATAATGCTAATTTTGCATGTCTACATTTTGCCCCTCTTTGAAGCAATGTACTTGTTGCGTTGGTTCAAAGAATAACTTGCCGCGATCAAAATTAAAAAAAAAATTGGTTTTTCGGATGCCCTAGCGGAAATAAGTACACTAGTACATTGCCCCCTCGAGAGATTGAATGAAAAGATTCAATTTGAGGGTCAATCTCATGATAAAGAGGTTCAAAATGGATGGTTATGGATGATGATGCAAATGAGATGATTTTAAGATGCTTAGACTAACAGATCTATATTATGATGATGATTATGCATGTGAGATGATATGCAGGATACTGATGGTTCATGGATGCAAGATGGATGCACTGGTGATGATGACTAACTATTCATGACGCGATGTTAGTGTGGAAAAGAAGACACTAGATGATGACAAGAGGATCCAACAAGCCAACTTTATGAGATATGATGATGATGAAATGATGATGAGAAATGGATGATTTTCTTATCAAGGATTGGGATTTTAAAAGGGTCACTTACCTTATGTTTGATAACACACATAAGCATGATGCATCAAGGTATAAAGGACCAGGATGGCTTTGTACTTAGTGTGATGGACTTTGACTCAACAGATAGATAGGAGTATTCTTGTTCACACTTGACATATGGAAACCTTGCTAGGATGCACTTTATAAGTTTCAAACACCTGGGACCAAAACACGGAAAGGTATAACCTATCAATGCAATAGTCAACAAGTTGGCCAAAACATCTTGTATACATATCTAACAAAGCAAGTATTCATCAAGTTATTTTACAAGAACATCCAACAAGCACAACAAACAAAAGGATAATGATCGTTGCCCCATTCCTATCTCTCTAAATCCTTCGTTCGGATATCATCGAGAGGTCCTTGGAATAAGCGCAATAAGATAAATCAAAAGAAAAGATCAAGTACGCAAACAAGCCAATGTTCTTCATATCTCTAGCCAATAGGGATTTGTTTTGATAGGATAAGAATCCAAAGTGATATCCAAAATGATGCCCATTGTCGGAACGATATATCCTAGGACATGCATTGTATAGGATGATGATGGTTTGATAAGTTGATTGATAGGCTATTGATATAAGGTTGATTGACATGTTTGCGATTGATCAAGAGTTTGATTTTGTTTTAAATTTTTGTTGTTTGCTTTTGATTTTACGATTGAAGCTTGCTTTTGCTGATTGTTGTGGTTATTTCTGTTTGTATTGCCAAAGGATGAAGGTGACGATCAGTTTATTATGGATGATTGATTATTGCGAGTGCAAGTGAGATGAGGTGGATGGATTTTTTCAAATATTTGGATGTTTTTGTGTTTTTTTGAAATGTTTTGAGGTTGTTTTTGGTGTTTTTCAAGATTTTACAAATGTTTTGGTTTTTGATTTTTCAAATGTTTTTGGATTTTGATGTTTTTTGAATGTTTTTGGATTTTGATGTTTTTTTTTAATGTTTTTGGATTTTTTGTTTTTGAATGTTTTTGGATTGATGTTTTTCAAATTTTTTGGATTTTGATGTCTCGAGGGCTAATCAAAGATGAGCCTTTGCCTATGTTTAAGCTAGAGACGCATAGTTTAGATTTCAATGTTTTTGACATTTTCTAACTTTTATGAATGTTTTTGGATTTTTTGATGTTTTGGATGTTTTGGATGTTTTTGGATTTTCACATGATTTTGACGATTTGGATATGGATATGTGTGATGATATCAATTCTCTGTTTGGGATTTTGTTGAAGACCAAGCTAAGGTTGATTGATCAAATCGATGGATTAATGATGATGATAACATTGTTGAGGATGCACAACAATGCAAGGATTTGATTGATCAGGATTGATGATGATAACATTGTTGAGGATGCACAACAATGCAAGGATTGATTAATCAGGATAGATGATGATAACATTGTTGAGGATGCACAACAATGCAAGGATAGTGTTAAGCAACACAATGATCGGGAAGCATATCCCAAGATTATGGATTGATTGGATTCGATTGATTAGGATTATTGAAGCTTGGTTTGGAACAATTTTTTTTTGAATGATTTGATGTGACATTTGAAGGGTGCATTAGATGCAACTGATATTGATTGTTTGGACCGATGTTCGATAAAAGATGAAGACTGATAAGGAACATCTTCTTGTCAAAATATGCCATGGGCTAGTGATTATGTGGATTTTTGCTCACAAGTGGTTTGACCAATTTGGTTTCATGTTTTCCAGTGTTTAGATATATATCAAGATTTATTCTCAAATCAAGATGTAAATATCTTCCCCCAGTGTCCAACAATGTATGGAATGTTATGGGTGGATGCTCAGATAAGTATATGGATGGATGGATATGGATTATCTTGTGATAAGATAAGGTGTTCGGATAACAAATGCTCATTTGGATAATGCTTCATGGCTAAGATAATGTTGGATAGGATAGGATCAATGAAAATGGCCCATGTTAAGGTTTTTTACCGTAAGCAAGTGTAAAGTGTACACCAAAAATTTTCAAGATCAAGATAATTTGGATGATGGATGGAGATGGATGAAAATGGATTGGATCAATGGTTTATGGATGAATGGATTTATTATGGATAAGATGGATGGACTGTTGGCTTTATTATGGATGGGATGAGACACTTCCACCTAAAATAGTGTAGATAGATGCTCGATTCTACACATGACACCTGATTGTCAGGTTTTCATCATGGTCTTGCCCAAAGCGCTGCCCATGCGCTTTTCACTAGAGGATGATTTTTATCTTTACTGTTTTCAATCCTTTTTCTGATTTTTTTGGATTTTCATATTTTTTGATTTTTTTGTATTTTTCGAAAGATTTTAAGCTCATGCTGAATCACAAGGTGTTGCTGATGTAGATGCCCCTGTCATAATGTGCCATCGATGTCCTGCTTGAAGAAGTTGCTTTGCTAAGATACATGCACTTGAATGCAACTTTTGAGATTCTTGATCTGCTTCATCAATACTGGAGTTGACTTTGTCTTGGTGCATACATCGCGATAGAATGCCCTCTAAATCCTTATGATGAAGGGTCGTTGCCAATAAATGGTCAATGTAAGAATTGGATATCATGTGTGGAGGCGTGGATGGAGTGTGTTTAGGGATAAGAGATGGATTGGTTGACAGTTTGGAAGCTTTGACTCTCCAAACTTGGGAAGATGAGCAATGATGGGTGGATACGAAAGTGTGCATGGAATTAGGACCAACTGCTTGATACACTTTGTACGTCGCTTGAAAAGCCTACTTTTTCTTTTGCAGACATCCTTGATGGATACTTTTCCCTCTTTTATTTTGCCCCATAGTTTCTTTGACTGATGGAGTTTGATAGGGATAATCTTTCTTTGTATTCTTTGGTATCCATATGTATTTGATTTTCCCATTATGCTTATTAGCTACTTTTTCTTTGATAATGTTCTTCATACTTTGATTCAAATCTTTCTTTTGACGTTGGTCCCAATTCATGGATGGGGTGATGGGTGGATGAAGATTCATGGTGTGGCTGGTTGTAGTATTGGCACTACTTTCATCATAAGGACTCTTCGTGCTCCCTATGTTGACATTTGCTTGAGACATAGTTGCCCCTAGTATTGTGGAAGTAGTACCTTCATGCTTTGATTTTTCCTGTTCTGAGAGCTCTTGTTTAAAATGCATTCTCTGATAAATGGCCACCGTAGGTGACATTGTTTCAATTTGCTGCTCTGCTAACTCTGAATTATATTGTTCTATCTAACTTGTTTCCTTGAGTAGATAGTGTTGGATATCTTTATTCATGATGTCCTCACTTTAGATTTTGGATATATCTGATCCTGATGTTGACAACTCTATTTGTCTGTATGAATCAATAACCTGCTCTTTTGTGTAATACTATAAGGAGTAAAGGAATCTTGTTCTAAATGAAGATCATCTACGTGTCCATCCGTAGAAAGCATCTCATGGGTAGATGGAGGAGTATGTGCTACATGGATATGATCATCTTGCATAGATAGGAAAGTGTCCATTAGATTATTGTAGTATCTTGAAGATACAAATTCTTGATCTTGAATGATTTCGAGGTTGCTTTTGACATGCTTTAGATCAAGTTCTTGACATGGATCAGTTTCAAAGGATGGATTGCTCACAAAGGGTTCTTGGATGTCATCATTAGACATGGTAAGTGGTTCAATATCCTCAAGTGTTGAGGTCAGGGTTCCTTCAGTATTTGTACCCATGAGGTCGAAGGATGTCAACATGTCTTGGAAAGGACCATTGCTAGACCTTGGTGAAAGACGTTGATCATGCTTTTGAATAAATTTTTGAGATATGTCCTCTAACTCATTAGGCGATGTAGAGACATTTTCGTCATGATCATTGGTCGATGGATCGTGCATTATGTCAATAGGATCAAATAATCCTAATACTCCTTGAAATAGATCACTAAAAAGTAGCTCTTGATGTATGTGAGTTGATCATCAGATGGGGTGAAAACATCTTCAAGGTGCTCATTGATGGAGAGATCGGGAACATTGTTTTCAACAATTATGGTGGATGGATTGTCAATGTTTTCAACCATAAGTGATGTTGGCATTTCTTGGATTGGATCATTGTTGGTTGGTGGATTTTGATCATGATTGAAAAGTGACTCTTGACCTATGTTGATTTGATCTCTGGACGAGATAGAAACATTTTCCATGTGTTTGTTATTAGATAGGTCTTGATCATTGCTTTCAACAATTGCGGTGGAGAGATTTTCGATGTCCTCGACCATAGGGTCAAATGATGTTGGCATTTCTTGCATTGGATCATTGTCGAGTATTGTTGGTGGATTTTGATCATGATTGAAAAGTGACTCTTGAAATATGTTGATTTGATCATTGGATGAAGTAGACATAGCTTCAAGGTGCTTAGTGATGGATTGATCTTGATTCTTGTTCTCAACAGTTGTCATTTTTTGTGTTTGTGCTTGTTTTTTTTGGGAAGCTTGAGAGGCCTTTTGCACTTGTTAAGCTTGTCTTGCTTGTTTTGTGGCTAGATATTGTTGGATGGCCTTTTGGTAGGCCTGGTGAGCTTTTAGTGCAATGTTATATTATTTTGTTGCGTTTGGTTTTGGTGGTAGTGGTAGTGGATTTGGAATCATGTTGGATGTAGTGATAAGTGGTTGAGATACACTTGGAGCAATCATGGTAGTGAGGGGTTGAGATATGATGGGTGTGATAGTGGTTGTTGGAATGATTGAAGTGATAGGGATGGTCAGAATGACCGAGGTGATAGGTCTTTGGGAGACCATGTTTTGATCTGTTGGGATTAAAATTGGTGCTTGATTGAATACCATCTTTTGGTGCGATGTCAATGGTATATTCGAAGGATTTGATGTGATGGCTCGATTGGTGTTAGGTGGATTAATTTGGATGGAGTGATTGGTGCTAGGTAAAGGGTGAAGCCCTAAACCAAGGAATGATGTTGATGTGGGTAATGGTGGTGGAGATGTCTCTTGGCACAATGACTCAACTATTTTGGTAAGTGTAGTAATTTGATCTCGCCAAATTTGATCTTGATTTCAATCTTGATTCTCTTGATATAGTTGATTTGGTTTTTGTTCAAGCAGATTTGGGAAGCATACTTGTGGTGTTTGATTTTGGACAATGTTTTGATTTGGGATGATGTTCAAATTTGGCATGATAGGTTGAAATTGAACATTGTTGATGTTGGGAATCACATTGCCTTGACTTGGAGTCATTAACATCTTGTTTGGACTTTGAACAACATTTGTGTCATTCACAAACATATTTATCCCAAATTTTTCCAGATTCATGTTTTGAAAACTTGTACTTGGTACATTCTCATTTGGCTTGTAGGGATTTGGTGGGATGACATTGTTCGTTTGAAGGCTCATGCTTTGATTGTTCGGTTGAAAGACTTGTAGGTTTGGATTTATATCTACCATTGGGAAATGTGTTCCAATCTTTGATTTGGGCATACTCACACTTGTTGTGCCATTGACATTTTTCGAAGGTAATGATCCCATGTATGGATTGTGTATATGTGAGTGTTGATAATCAATCGGCGTTGTAAGGATTTGATAGCTTAGTTGACTTGGATTACTCATGATGTATGGATCAAGTTTATATTCCATGTTCCTCTTGTGTTTTGACCTTGTTGCAAAAGTGACCTCTAATGTTCTTAGGACTAATGACAAGGTAAAGGATGAAAGAGGTAAATGATATGAGTGTTGAATGTTTAGGGACTTTGGATCAATGCTATACTTAAGGTTTGATTTTGATTGGTTTGATTTGGATAATGAACTTGTAAACCCTAAGATGTAAGATGTTATCTTAAGATGAACTTGTTCAAAGGATTGCTCATTTAATTAGAGGCATGGGAAAGGATGCATTCCCCTACACCTAACTAAACAAGGTGATTTTGATTTTGATGATTTACCCAAGTCTAGAATGATGTTTCCAAAGCTCTAAAGTTGTTTGGGGGATGGATTTTGATAAATGTTTGGAATTTGGATGAAGTGTTTGATTTGATCCTAAATGATCCTAGGAAGGACTTGTTTACTAGGCCAAGATAGTGAGGAACATGCCTTTGTCTAAGAGTAATTCAAAATCAAAAGATCAATGTTTGCATGAAAACCATAAGATCAAAAGATGCCATGCACATATGTGGGGTCCAATTGATTGAATCTTTTCTTAATGGATTATTTTACCACAAACATGCTCTTGATTATATTTTGAATCTAGATGTCTATTGTCTCAACTTTCCCCTTATCCCGCAAAGTGTGTTATGTGGAAACCAAGGAAATCTGAGGCAAAAGTTACCTATTATTGACCTTTGTAGGAGCAAATTGAGATGAAATCCAAATTATTAGAAGCCTCTAAGGATAAAATCCCAAGGGAAAGCAATAGCATGCAAATTCATTCAAAGATATTTTCTTCTCCTAAAGGGTTTGAGATTTTATGCTCATGTTGAATGTTGGTTTTCAAATGTTTTCGATAAAAGCACTGTGTTTTCAAACTGACTCACAAGCAATAACACCCTAGCTCAATTGGTACGTTTTTCTTGATGGGCTTGCCTCATGCCCTTCGTAGAAGAGATTATTTTACATGCAACCAAGGAAAGAGTATAAAGGTATGTTAAGAATGAAGTCTTAACCTAGAATACTTCAACCAAGATCGGACATGGCAAGTAACTTCTTAGAATCTAAGTTCCAATGCACCACTTTGATAAACTCGCTCAATGGATCAATTGGTCACTACAAAACAAGGGTTCTATTTCAGACTTTCTATTCATGGAGATTGACCCATATGGCGAGAGTCCCCTTTTAGATCCATCTTGTCGGAATCAACCGCGTGATACTGGCGTTTCTTCCAATACCCACATTTATATCCCTACTGGAAATACTCTTGGCTTTAGAGTGTTACCAGTTGAGTCATTCCCTTGGGTGAGTACTTTTTTCCCAAGGCAAGCCCTCTAGGATAAACAAAAGCAAGCAAATACAAAATCCGTAACTTGATCAATCTTTGACGACTCAAAGAAAGAGAATACACATGATGATGCTCTACTCACACTCGCACAAGATGTTCAATTTTAAACCCAAATTGAAGTGTGTATGGGAAATTATTTATGCATCTTAATGTCACCAAAAGCCTTTTGATTCTCAAGATCGTCGTGAGGCGTGAGAGAAGCGCATACGTCTTTTGGTGATATTACTTTGTGTAAATAATTACAAAACAATAAATACACACATTCATTTTATCCTTTCAAAGCAATGATTTGATTCATTTTAAGCACCAAAGGAAAGATGAAGATTTGATTGTTCAATTTGTTTATCCTTAAACAAAATCTAGTGGATTTTTTCTAAGATTTGTTTTAAGCCCCTTGCCATGCAAATTGAAAGCTTTTGAAGTGTTTGTTTTAAAGCCCAAAGAAAAAGTGTGAGTAGTTTTAAAACAGAAAACTAAGGCATAGATGAAAGCCTTAAGCATTTAAAAATTCTTTTTGGTTTCAAGTCTGATGCTTAAATCCTTAACTCCAATCTTTTTTTTTGTCTTCACTTGGTTCCAACGCTTGATTTTGACATCAACACTTACCTTTTTCCTGCAAACATCACAAAGAAGAATTAGGCATGTATTGCAAAAGGATGAAAATAAATACACAAGTCATGTCAAATATTTGAGGAAACCTTTTAAAGAAAGAAATGAAAATAGAATAAGATTGACAAGCATATGAGTTCCTTATGATGAGAATAACTCCATAACACAAGATCATTGATATTAAAATTTGACAAAATCAATTGACTTAATAAATAATAATTTAAGATATCATGAAAGCTATCCTTTCATACCATTAATTCAATCAAAATATCAATTTTAGAATAAAGTCAAAAATAAGAATGATAAAAAGTGAATAAATGCTATTTCTTGAAAAGATGTTATTTTCAAGGAGAGGCTGAAACGGTGTGAGAACTTTTAAGCAAATGCTATTAACCAGCAAATGCAAAACACAGTGAATAAAGGCAAATTTTGACTACTTTTAAGCAATGCATTTGTCAGGTGTAGAGTCGAATTCTACAACTTTTGGCCAGCTTCCTCCACCAAAAAAATAACTCGGTTACACCCACATATGATCTATGAGCACCAACACCCTAAGTTGCCATACTATAGTTGTTTGAAATCAATGCCTATGATAGAGTCCTCCCGAAATGGACGCATCCTTATCACCATTATTGGATCTATCAAGTGTAGTTGGGGAGGTGTTTGGTGGAATCGAAGTTCTTGAATGCTAATTGGTATGTGAAATAATAGCTAATAAATAAGTAGCATTCAGAAATACCAGCTAGTCTAAACTCGAATTTACACACCCTTTGACTAGCATACTTTTAGTTTGCGTATTTGACAGTAATCCGTCAAAGAAAATGTACCATCCTGGAATGCAATGGCAGTGAGGTATGTGCAGAATGGAAGAATAGAGGATGCATGCTGACTGTTTTATATACTGCTTTGAACAAAATGTGATATCATGGATTGCAATGATCGCTGGATCTGTGCGAAAGGACATATGACAAAATGCATTTGGTATCTATAAAATTAATGAGCATACTGGAGGCCTTTGACAATGTTCTTATTTCCTACACCCAATGTATAACCATGACCTTTTTCAGTACCCTTACTGCAGGTATCTAGCATTGAATGTACCAAGGGATAGTTTGGTTGCATGCGACTAGATAAACATTAATGAAATTATACGCTGAAAATTGAAGTGACTTACAACTTAGATCTTATTCCTTTCCAAACATCTGAAAATAGGAAAAAGATTAATCAACATAATTGGTAGACAGATTCTTCAGCCATTCCAGCATCACCCAATGACATTTACTTCAACTACAAAATTTCCTCCAAACCAGCGATGAAAGGAATGGATGACTAGCAGTTGTCGCATTAATATGGAACTATTCGCAATATATATTTCATGGTGAAGTTGCTTGAAACTAAAAGAAGAATAATCTAACACAGCTTCATTTCCTATTATTACTTCCATTGCCATCTCAATCAAAAATATGCTAACAAAATCCACGAAAACAAGCAAATAGGGAATACACACTGCAAGAGTTCCAACTCTGAAAGTCAAAGAAAAATCAATAAAGTACAATTTTGGGGGGAATCCAATTGTCTCGCACAACGTTCCAGATGTTGATGTAACGCCACTGCCACTTGGTGGGCTCAAGTATATCCTATATCTCAGACAATCATCTCGCATTAACATTTATCCATTTAAATCAACGCACTGAGGAATCCAAAGCAAGGCATCATGCCTCAGTTTCTGATAGCTGTGAATGCAGGTCTAGTAAATAATGAGATCACCATAACACATCGAACTGCATGGAATAAGTGCAATTTTTAAATCAAAAAATTAGAAAACAATATAAAGCATGTTGGCCACTAAAATGACCTATAAGATTTGCCATGGATTCTCATTTATTTCACCTTGATAATTGAAGAAGATAGAACATTATGAGTTGACAATGGTGAAAATATTTAATGATTTATGCCAAGTCATATCTTTGAAATATATACTATCTATCTTAATGACTTACAGCTGGTAATTTAAGCGTACAAAATCTCAAAAGAGAGTATTTAACATTTTCAAATGCTTTTCCAGTTGCAAAGTGCAGAATATGAACAAATAGACTAGCAATGCGTGCCATTCTAGGGATGTGACATGCTCTAAAACAAAGATGAGAGAGATTACTTCAAGCAAGAATAGAAAGAAAATGCCACCAGACGGGCCTGGCTTTTGCAAGCAAGCCATCAGAGACTAGAAAGAGTATTGAATGTGAGAAAAAACAATAGAATAGGGGTGTCTACGCCCAACCTATAAAGCTTAAAATGGTGTATGGACATCCATAAAAAGTGTACAACATGGATGAATATTGTAAGATGTTATATTTAACAATGCTTTGGCAAACATGCAAGCCAAAAATAAAGGATAGGGCATACAAATGTTTAAAGCTTATTTGAATAGAGACAAAAAATTTGCATCCCTATTTGAAGCATTAATCAATCTTATGTAAACAAAAATGGAGACAATGCATGAATGAAAACAGAGACTCTATATTTCTATCCAATGCATGAAATAAATGATAATGCCCTCCTTCTAGTGCCAATATGTAGAACCTTAAATCTACATTACCTCAAAAACAAAAACCCTTAGCATTGTTAGTAAACCAAAGCAAACAAAAGATTCCCTATAAGATTCATCTAATCACAAGAATAATGCAAAAGAAGCAAGCAAAACATAGAAAACATCATTCTAATAATCAAACTAACATCTTATAGTGGATTGGTGCTTCTATGGAAAGAATCCCTTTCCCAATCCTTGATTAAGCTCCATGATGAAAACGATTTGAATATGATATATTGATGATCAAGATGATGAATGGGCAAGATCAATTCTCAGTTTAAGAGAGTGACCCTGCATGATGATTGTGGATCAAGATGTAGAAATTGTGGAGTTGTGGAGGATTTTTTGATGAATGAAGCTCTTTATTTGTAGATTCCCAAATGCTAAGATTTCCAAACATGGAGGATGTGGGACTAAATATTTGGCCAATAGGAAGAGGCCACTTGTCAAGTTGTGATAGGCTTGAGGATGTGCAAGATTTAGGAAATGTGCCCAAGAGAGGGAGATTTCAAATTTGAAAATGAGAGTTAATGCTTAGTTTGACCTTTGCAAGGGACATGTAAGAGACATGTAAGACCTATTAAATGCCCTGTTGGATGTACATTTCAACTTTCTTTTGAATTCAAACTTGATGGAATATTCCTCAAAGATGCCATGTTGATGGAAAATGTTGATTTTAATAAATCAATAAATTGATTTATTTGTGCAAGTGGGAATATCTAGAGGATGTGATGGGTGATTAGGTTAGGCTAATTAGGATTAGGTTAGCTTAATGATGATTAGGATGATTTTGACTTTTATGATTTAAATATTTGATTTATTTAATTCAAAAAAGGATGGAATATGCATTATGATTTAATTAGATGAATGTTTGATTTATTTGATTAAAAGGTTAATGATAATGTTTATTTAATTTTAAATTAATGACCTTAGGAGATGGAGATTATTGAGATTACCTGATGAATGGATGGAGGTGAACTTGATTAATTGATGAATGGACCTAATGCATAATGCTAATTTTGCATGTCTACAGGTCAGGGTGGTGAAAATACTCCTATCACTCCTCAGGGTCAGGGTGGTGAAAATACTCTTGCCGCTCCTTAGGGTGTTGAAAATACTCTCACCACTCCTCAGGGTGGTGAAAGTACTCCTGCCACTCCTTAGAGTTAGGGTGGTGAAAATACTCCTGCCACTCCTCAGGGTGTTGAAAATACTCCTACCGCCCCTCAGTGTGGTGAAGATCAAGAGACTTAGAGGCCATCAAAACGCCCAAAACTTAGACATATCATACAATCTTACTTTGGAATTGTCAAAGCTTCTGATCAATCAGGTAAAGATAGAGCTACACCATCAACTCTTCCACCAAATATTGGTAGCATTCACAATACCTCAGTGCCAATAGAAGGTCAAGTTGAGATTGTCATTGATTTAAATCAAAATGTATCAATTTCAAATGGGGATGAAAATACCGCAGAAGATGCTCCAAGGGATACCCTAGTTAGCTAGAATGAGATAATTGAATTGGATGAGGATGATGTTGGTAGCAAGAAAAGGAAAAACAAACCAAAAAGACGGCGTGAGTGGGAAATGACAAGGAATTTTCAACTTGGTTGGTTGTCAAAGTACCCATTCGTTGTAGCAGTGGGGGAATCAGATGATATTGAAAAAGAAACACATACCAAATGTACGATTTGTACTTGGAAATTGTGAAAACCCAAGACGTTGCAACTAAAGATTGACACTATAGAAAAGCATATTGGTAAATTTTATGAAAAAAAATCATAGACGGAAAGGAACAATCAGTCTTATGATGGAAATCAAAGGAAGAATGTCTTCATCTTAGGTATGCCACAGATTATCAAGAGAATCAGCAAAGCATGTCAAAGCTTGCTGCATGTAAAGGTACACTTGAGGCTCAATTTGGAAAGCAATGGAAGGAGCAAATATGTAAAAAATTGTTGAGATGAGTGTTGTTTTTCATATTTTGTCTAGAGGGCATCCTATGATAGATTACCTAGAATATTCTAGTTTATTATCTTTTTTGAATGTTCCTCACTATCCCTACACACATTGGTCAGTAAATGCTAGATGGGAATGGGAAAAGTGTCTTGCTGTAATGGAAAAGAAAGATTTAAAGGAGAAAGTAAAAGAGTCAAACTTCATTGCATTATCTTTAGATGAAGTTACTACAGTAGACAATACTTCTTGGGTCTGTATGCATTTGTATACTATACAACAACATGTTCACCAAGCTCATCTTCTCTGTGTTCATAAAATGAAGGACAGTTCAACATTGCATAATATATTTGAACTAGTCAAGAAATATTTGAATGAAATTGCAGGTATGGATGAGTTGACAATTGCAAAAAAGTTGGTGTGTGTAGGAGTTGATGGAGCTATAGTGATGCAAGGTCAAAGGACTGGTGTTTACAAAAAGTTACAAACTACTTGTGGACCATACATGCTTGGAATTCATTGCATGGCCCACAAAATAAATTTGGCATTCAAAATTGTAAACCTTGAGTTTCCTACAGTATCAAAAGTTAAAAATCTAGTCCATGAGATCCATGCATACTTCTGTCAAAGTCCCAAATCTTTCATAGAATTTCAAAATTTTGCTAAGGGAATAACACCAAGAAACAAGCTTCTCAAGGATTTCGATACTAGATGGATCTCCCTGCATGGACCAGCTCAATGAGTTCTTTCAGAATATCAATCCTTAATTTGAGTGATGTACAAAAACCGTAGCACGGTAGACAAAGCTCCTAACCTCTTACATAGGTTAAGCGATATAGAGACAATCTTGACTTTAGCTAGTCTTCTCCCCATTCTGGATGAAATGAATAGTCTTGTGAAGAAAGCCCAAGATAGAGCTATGTCTATTAATGAATATGCCAATCTATGTAAACATACATGCTTGGCCCTTGATCATCTATATCTAGATTAACACAAGATGGCGTAGATTATAACCTGTGGTGGAAAATTATTGATTTGAATGATCCTGATAATTATTTATAGTTTAATGGAAGTGGGAACTTATGTATCTGTGTACATGGATTTGAGTTACAAATGTACCAATGTAAGACTACCAGGAGCTCTAGCAGAGAAGTACCTGTTAACGAGGAAGATTTTAAAGACATTGTTAAATCCATTGGTGATAATTTAAAGGAAATTGCAAAATTTCTTTCCTCAGAGATTTGTGAAAGATTCCCTCGAGATGAAATACTTTTGTGTATCCTCAATTTTGGGAAAACCGAGATAACTGAAGATTTTTTCAAGCTCAAGTAAAAATCTTAATCAAACTATTTTTGAAAACTGTAACAATTAATGAGTAGAAAATAGAAGGAATTTTAAATGAAGATAAGCTAAGAAAGCAATGTAAGGTTTTTGCAGTAGCTATTAAGGACCAATATAAATCCATGGGCAAGGACAAGGCCTTTGAACCAGGATCAATAAAAAGGGTTTGGACAAACTTAGGTCAGAGTGAAATATTGCATGATATGATATCAAAATATTTCAAATTTTTTGATTTATGTCAAACAATGATATTGGGGTTGGTGGAGGATGAGAGAGTTCTTAGTACAATAGGGTTTTTGAAATCAAAGTTAAGAAACAGACTAGAAACGAATTTGGAAAATTGCTTGAGGATGAAAGGAACTATGTATAATATCAAAAAATTTCCTTTTGATAGGGAACTCACAATCTAGAGGTCCACATGTGAAAGAAGAGGGACCGGTCTATGCAACATTCCAATTCCAAAGGATAGTACTAGTGGCACTACCATGGGTAGTGAGACTGGGACATATGACATTGACGAAAATGACATAGTAAATGTTGAATTTGAGACACAGGCCGAAGAAGGTGAAGACCAGACTCATAATCAAGAGGTTGAAGATGACTCTTTTACTCTATCTAATGTTGAACGTCAGTTTCAAGACCCTGACTCCATTTGGGAAATGGAAGAGAATTAGCAGCTTTTAGGTATTTATATTGCACTACAAGATTCATGAATCAGTTTCCATTGTTCCAAACTATAGTTGATGATATTTTATATTGTATTGAATGAAAATTGAAATTGTGAAGATTCATTACACTTCATGATATTTTATTTTATATTGCACTTCATGAATCATATTCCAAACTTTAGTTGATGATATTTTATATTGTATTCCATGAAATTGTGATATTTTATATTTTATATTGTATTCCATGGTATTGAATTTGATATGTGTTTCTACATCATTTTTAAAGAACAACACTTATCACTCAACTCATAAATTTCTATTCCATTTCCATTCACAAAATATTTGATAAATAACTCAAAGAATATTAATCCATTCCTTGAACAAAAGTTAACAGTTCAACATCCACAACTTATAAGCTAACAGAAGCTAACAGTTCAACATAAATAACTTATAAAGACATCCACAAAACTTAAACAATAAAATCTTAAACTACCAAATCACCTAAATTATTCAGAGAACTCCTTACGCATCCATCACCATAAAATCTTTATTCACAGATAAACATTCCACAACAATGAAATTAACCAAAAATTGATCATTCCAATAATAGACAATCCACTGGTAAACTATGAGCAGCAAAAGCACAATAAATCCACACAATACACACCATAACTCAAATATTGCGCATGCATGAACTTCACCATTGTCTTTCTATATTGAAATAACAGAAAAACAATAAAAATAGCAAAGTTTTTTTTGTCTTGATAACGGTTCCTTGAAGACAACTATTTTAGAAATTAAAATAAAAAGTCTTTGAAGTATCAAGAGAGCCAAATTAAAGAAAATAACATAAAAACTAAAAACTAAACAACACTGACCCCTTCGCTTTCAATATTTTCTGCCTCATTCTCCTTTAGTAACACATCCCATGCCTTTAATCTTTTCCTGTATTCCCGGTACTTGGTGACAATTGTGGTGATGTTTTTTCTCCCTGGCGTTGTAGTAATCTATAACTTGGTTCTCCATTTTCCCAAATCCTTTTTAGAATCAAACAACATATGAGATCTTCTCTCTTCTCTAGAATTATAAGCATTCAGTTGGAGCTCCATTGCACTGAGTTTCAAGAAGGACTCCCATGTCACTGTAGCAGGATCATATATTTCTTTATTGAATCTCTCTCTAAACTTCAGAGAGATCTCTATTATATCTAGAATCCTTTCATCAAACTCATCAGTAATTTCTACTCCCAAAATATGAAAATATTTTTTAATTTTCTCCAACATTTCATAATATTTTTCAAGTGTGTTCTTAATTTCATTCACCAGATTATCATATATATTCAATTTCCATTCTCATGAATCAGACCAAGAAGGGTCTAGCTCCTTAGGATTATTCAAAATTTTCTCACCAATTAATATCTTCAGATCCATAGAGTTCAATTCTTTCATTTCCTGAGAGAGCACATAGAGACTAGTTTGATCTTTTCTAACATCTTGAAGTTCTCCTACTAA
This sequence comes from Sequoia sempervirens, assembly GCA_007258455.2. Taxonomy (NCBI): domain Eukaryota; kingdom Viridiplantae; phylum Streptophyta; class Pinopsida; order Cupressales; family Cupressaceae; genus Sequoia; species Sequoia sempervirens. The sequence continues at coordinate 260,452 of VDFB02193121.1, forward strand.
CTCCTTCCTCTTGTCAAGAACTCAAGTGTAAAACTACAAAGATTTATTCAGAAAGAAGATAGCATCTTGAGATATTGTTTCGATCCCCTCACAAGTAGCTCTGGAATAGCTCAAATTATTTTTAATTTGCTCTATGGTGAGCACATCAATTCTCTCTACCTAAGGCTAAGAACTTGAGGCTTCATCAGATGTAGGAGGAGTGGCCATGGAAGAAATAAAGTTACTCAATGCGAGGACTTGAGATTGCAATTTTATATTTTCTTTCCTCTATTCTTTCACTCTTTTAATTAAGGTAATGACTAAATAATTGGCATGGTACATATCAGCTTCCAGTGTTGGAGGCCCCATATCAACATGTGTGACTTTGTAGTTTGCCGCTGTTATTTCATCTTCATTTAAATCCTTGACAGGGTCAACAATTTCTAACATTTGATTTCTAGAAGTAGCATCAGTCACCATCCTTGACATCATGTTGGATTTCTTAGGTTTTGAAGAGCTTTGAAGTAAATTTGCAACTGTATCCACTCTAACTACCATTGTAGGAGTATACTTTCTCTTCTTCTCCACTGCTTTTTTCAGCCATCATGGGGAGGTTACTACCCTAGACCAAAATATTCTTTTCTAGTAATAGTTTCTTTAGGAGTGGTAGGAGTGAAAGGTGGATTATTAGGTGGAGAAGAGGGAGTTTTAGATTCTTCATACATAGGAGGAAATATATTATCTTCAACGATCTGTTTAAAGATAGCTTCAGAATCTGTAGCCACAAGTTGAAGTTTTTCTTGATTGGTATTCTTCTTAGGGGTAGGAGAAAGCACACTGTCTTGTTCACAAATACTCTTCAACTTGATTGTTTCTTGTGGCCTATCACCATCATCTCTTGATTGAGAATTTTCACTAGACGACCTAAAAGAGGGTTTCCCTGATGATACACTTGCACTAGATGCTTGCGTAGACCCCTATTTATTCTTCTGTGATGATTTTGGCTCCTAAATAGGACTAGCAGCTTCTTGCCATTTCCCATCTAACCAGTCTTAGGTTCTTTTAAGCAATGGGGCAACACACACCCTCATATCTAAATTTTCACTTTAGTTCCAATCAACCCTAGGGTGGGATTTATCAGGAAATTTTTCATATCCAGGATCTAAGATTGTTGTATCCTCAGCTACATTTTCAGGAATGTCAAATTGAAGACCGAAAGCCTGTATCTGTTTTAGCATTAGCCTCATATAATATTTTCTCAAAAATTCATTCTCATCGACAAAATCTTCCCAAAAATCTTTGATAGATGGGTGATGTTGATATGAGCTCCCTCCATAGAGATTCTGCTTCACAAAATGTTTACTATCAAAATTATCTCTCATAGACAAATTCTGGAGGTTATATTCCTTGAGAAATCCTTAAGCTCCCCTGGCTATCTGGTTTGTTTTGCAAAAAAAAGGGGTCTCCAATGGGAAGGCGTACCATCATTTCCCCATGTTTGTATACTTAATATTAACCATTGCCATTTGTCAACAAACTTCCAGAAATATCATTAAATCTTCATGACACCGAGGTAATTTCAATGGGGATTTCTCAAAACCCCCTATTCTCAGATAGGAAAACTTATCAAATTGGATATAAAAAATCCCATATTTTGATACAAGAGAAATGGATTCAGGGGAAAGGTGCATTTCTGTATTTCCATCGAGCTTCCTCACGACCTCCATTAAAAATGCATCATTAACATGACAAAAATCATCCATTCTAAATTTTTTAGTGAACTGAGGAAAGTGTTTATACACAGGAATATCAAAAGTTGGGGTTCCTTGGGGCTCCAACCCTGGCCAAAAGGACCTCTCACTACCTACAATGTAGGTAAGGAAAGAACATATACAGAAAGTAGCAGTCTTATGGAAATTAATTAATTGCTCATTCAAATGGTAGCAAATAACTTCAGCCCAGTCAATGAAAATGTTATCATCACAAACTATCAAGATAAACTGGTACATCCAATCCTCAAATAACTCAACTTGTGCATTCCCAACAATGCAGTGCAATAAAGCAATAGTATATGCAATTTCTCCCTTAAAATGCAATCTTCTGAGTTTATTTAGCAGTTGCGACTTACCGTTCCTTTCAGTCTTCAACCAGGTTTTGTCCATGGAGTTCTTACACCAGTCTTTATTCACTTCAAAAAATTCACCTACCACTGCAACAGACATGTCTTCTAGAGGTTCCCTTTCTGGAATCCCCAATGCTCGGGATTCAACTTCAAGAGAAATTTCTGCAATTACAGTCCTGTCTGCGGCTTTAATTTCCCCTGTCTGCGAAATGTACCTTCTCGCACATGCACTTATTAGGTCCACACTCAACACAGCTTCAGAAAACCCTCCAGCTTGAGCTAGCCCACTTTCTAAGAGTTTTATATCTAGCTCAAACTTGTCATCCCTCTCTAGGCATGCCCAAAATTCTTCTAACCTAAAAGGATTGAGCTCTGTATCCCTTATGCTGATTGTCCATTCACTCTACATGAGCGCAAAATGCAAATTCATGGAGAAAGAATTTTTTCACCTCAGAAGTATTGGCCTTGGAAAAGAACGACAATGCGGGCTAAATGTCTTAGTAAAAAGAATGTTTTCACTTGAGAAGTATTGGCCTTTCCAAAGAACGAGAATGCAGGCTAGATGTCTGAGTAAAAATTTGCCACGCACTTATGTCGCTATTTTTGATAGGACATGCATTGAATGTAGCATTCAATTTCATTCCTTGAAAAGATAGCCTTGAAACATGCATGCTTTTGGAAATTCCTCAAAAGGAAATTCTAGTTTAGTCCGTACATAAGTCCATAATGTCGCTTGGTCGTTGAAACTAGGAACCTTAGAACCAAAGTTTGAAGTTTTGAAGTTTTCGAAACCTCTGACCCACCGACTACAAAGATGACCAAGAAACTAGAAAGACTTGCATGTTTGCAACTCAACAAAGTGAACGAACTCAGGGAATCGGGAAGTTATGAAAATTCAAAATTCTACAACAAGGTTATAAATTACAAAACTCTGATGACTAGTGATCGATAAGGTTATAAATTATAAATGTCTGAGGACTAGCGACTAAGGTGAGGAAAAGCACCAAAATCGCGACTTTGAATGATAGTAACCACAACATGTCATTAATATTCTTTGTCATTATGCATTGATGTATGTTTTAATTCTAGATCTAGTTTAATGAACCAGTTAAAGTACCTTGATTAAAGAATGAATTCATATAAATGTTTAGTGGATCTGATAAGTAGTACAAGTCATGGAGATTGAGTATCAATCTGTGAATTGTAATGCAATTTAACTAAGATTATGGATGCCTGGAATTAAAGTCACCTTTTAGTTCATATTTTAATTGTGTTAAAAGTAAAACTTGAACATGTACTAAGTGATTCATCACTTAGCTAAAAGCTTAATAACATATTAGCAATAGTCATAGCAGCATATACAACAATGAACATCAAAAATCGTTTGAAGTGTATCTAGTAGTTGAAACCACTATCATACTTTTTCTTCAAATGAAAAAATAAATAATACAGATAATTTATCATTTAACATCGACACATTACTGAAGACTAATTTGGAAAAAAGACAACTCTACACAGAGCGGAGTTGGAACTTGGAAACCCATATTATAAAAAATTAAATCATTGCAACACCTTTTCTAGCAACTTCCACTATGCAGGTGGTGGAATTCTCATTTGTTTTAACTAAAAATGATTGAATTGAAGATTTGTTAACAATTCATGATTCAAATTGGAACCTGTCTTGCATTCTTTAGTCAATTTTACATTCAAGGTTAGCAATGGTTTGATGGAATCCAAGTAGTTCACCACATCTGGGTTCTGAGGAAACTGGCCCAAATCAATCTTCATTGCATCCTCCATCTTTTTAAAATCATTCTTTCCAATGAATCACTCATTTGTCTCAAAAACCTCTGGAAAACCAAGTTCTATGAAGTTCCTTACCTTTTCATCCACCTTCATCTTTTCTGCAACCAAATCAAAATATTCCTTTGTTTCACGCATTCTCAAACACTTTTCAATGATAGATGACAACATCATTGATGTAGCAAGCCGATTAATAATCCCTTTTGATTTCAAAAAATTGTCACTAGCTTTGTAGACTATTTGTTGAATTTTTTTTGCAGATTTCTCTAATTCCAGCACATTTTTGTTGTTCACTAAATATTTGTTGATCTTCTTATGATGTTTGATAGCATCAAACAATTGAAACATGTGACACAAATGATCAATCCTCTCCATTATTTCATGCCAGATCTTTTTTTTCATATGGCTCATTATCTCTCTACAAAATGCAGATAACTTATTTTGACAAGTCTCAATTTCATTTTTTGCTTCCATCACCTTTGCCACTAATCTTTCATTTATTTTTCTCTCCTTCTCTAATTTTTGTTCCCACTATGCATTTCCATTCGCAATGCTTACTCCTAGTTTTCCTGAAGTGGATTTTTCCTCATCATATTTCTTGTTGCTCTCATCTAGCCTTTTCTTCAGTTCATTCACTGCAGTCTCATTCTGGTTATCCTCTTTACTTGTTGACGTAGAGGGAAATTTTTTTATTCTTTTTTCTAATTCATTTCTCTTGTTATCTGCTGCTTTCCTCTTTGCTTTCTCATTTGCTAGGTCTTCCTGTAACTTTTCAATTCGAGTCTACAACTTTTTTTCTCTCTATCTTGCTTTAGAAATGATGTGTACACCAATTCATTTTTCTTCTTTGATACATTAATTTTGTCATTATTTCTGAGTCCAGAAAAATCCAATTGAATATTGTTCACCTGGAATTCAGATCGAGCCATTTGATTTGCTAATTTTTCTTGAACTGTGGGAACAAGAAATGTGTACTCCATGATTTCTTTATTTGTGTGAAATGTGGGTAACACCATGGTTGTGGTAGACTCTGAAGTTACAATATATGCACTCTCCATCAATTGCTTCTTTTCTTTTTTATTCATGTATGATTTCTTTTTAAACTCTTCAATGTAATCAAAACCTAGGGACACAGGAACAATGGAATGCTTGAATGGCAAAGGAATAGGAGTAGTAGTACTTGCAGTTGCTAATGATGTCACAGCCAGGCTAACTGGCACTGGGGGGTGCCTAGAAATAACTCCTTTGTGGTGGATCCACTGGTAGTGTGACTTGGACCTGTCAAAATCCTTTGCCTCTTCTGTATGCCTTGATCACCTGGTGTTTCTATGGTATATTGTATTGTTGTCCTCTTGTGTGTAGTTTGTTTTTGTAGCACATGTTGACCACTACTAGTACTACTACCCATATCATCGCCACCAGAGGCAATGCCAGTTGCACTAAGCTCTCCACCATGGGCATGTCCTAGTTGTGATTGTGTCTAACCATGAGGATGAGGATTTGAAGCTCTAACAAATTGTCTTGTATGCCCTAGGTCTACTTTTTCACCTCCAATCCCAATGCCAGAAAAATCACTTGCTTTTCTATGCTCTACATCTATTACCGTCCAAGGGCCTTGTCTTTGGGATCCTAAAGGACCACCTTCATAACCCATTTTTTCAGCTATGGCTTCTCCAATGGTATATGATTCTTTTGTGGCATCACTTAAACCAAGTTTGAAATTGACATGGATTCCTTCTTCCCTATCATCATTAGATTCATGATCACTTTCTTTATCTTCTTGTTCATCTGGATGTTGTATATTCCACAATTTTCTAAACTCAATGTCTTCTTCATTATCTCCATACTTTGCAAGAGCTCTTGGTTCACCTAGCTCCTTCCTCATAGACCAAAAGACAATAATTTTTTATCATGACCAATTTTTTTTTGTAACTTCCTTCTCTAGAGAACCTGGCATTTTTACTCTACTACATGGTTTAGCACTTTTTTGATAAAAATTGTTGTACCTCCTGATTTTCTTTCGATGCAATGCCATAATTTTTGCTAACAATTGCTCAAAAGAAATACCATTCTCAGCAACACTTTTCTCCATTGCAATTTTGGCCTCATCCCAAGAATCCTTGTTTCTCAAGTTTTCGAGCAAGGGTTTAATTTCATGTTGAATTCTACTTGCAACATTCTTATTGAGCACAATCATTGATTTAATGGTGTCACATGGATCATACTGCCAGTGATAGATAGCATCAAAATAAAAAAAAATCAAAAGATTATGTGCCACACTAAATGCTTTTCTCTCGAATGTGATCCCTCCACATGAAAAAGGTAAAGAAAGAAATAAGGTCTTCTTTTGCTGACTGGTAAAGTGCAGTTCATCAGTACTCTGCATCTGCCTTACATATTCCAAAGGAAAAACCCTTTTTGTTACATGTATTAGAAGTTTGTATGGTTGTACTCTTGATCCATAAAATCTTAGCACAATATATTCTTCCATTAAGTACCAATCAGCCAATTGTATTTCTTTTCCTAGTTGAATGCAATTTCTACATGACATAGGCAATCTAGGCATTGGAGTATTTGTAATTGCTTGATGCAATGGAGCCAAAAAGTATTCTACAAAATTATTGTAGTTCCTTCAAGAATCATGTATCCTTATAATAGTGGTCCATTCGTATACTGGAGCCATTTTCTTTTCCTTGGGATTACTATAGGGCCAAATCTGAAGATTGTTGGTATGAAACATTCCTCTGAATTTCAATAGAAAAAGATAGCACAAGTAGGTTGTGAACTTAAATGTCTTGGTGGAACCTCCTTTAATCATTAACAATTGTTTATGCATGGATTCTACAATGTGCTCAATAAATTTATATTTGACATGTTGAACACCATAATGGATATTATACACCATTTCAAGGAGGCATGCACCCACTTCCAAATTGCTATCTAGTCTAAGGAAAAATGCTAGCATGGAAATAGTATCTTGAACCCATGGTTTAAAAATTTCCAAATCATAAGGAGGCTTATGATCACCTTTCAATTTTTTTCTATCCTGAACTATTCTGTTTAAGAAATATTTTTTCTCCATTTCATCCATTGCTTCATAATCACTAGCAATCTTTTCTAGGTCAATGTGGACATTTCCAAATTCTTCACCTTTAGTTGTAAATGTAAACCCCAACACTTTTCAAAGTTCTTATGCATTAATGGATAACAATTCTTCTTTGCTATCTTTATTAACAATTGCTCTTTTGTTATCATCATAATTTTGGGCAAAGACCATGATAAATTGAGGGCAAGGGAAAACCTCATGTAACATCATGCACCCTAATCCAGTTACCCATGGTGCACTGATACTATTAACTTACATTTTCTTTCAGGCCTTATTCTAAGATACAAATCTAAGTTTTGAGGTACACCTACCATAGGTTTCAGGATCATAAATATCATGGTATTCATCAATGAAACCTGGGGTTTTAAGAAATTTGGCATAATGTATTTTTTATCTGACATTGCTCTAGTGGTACTACTGGTAGACATGCTTATACAGTGTGAAACTGTGAATTCCCTTTTAGTCCTTAATTTTTATTAATTCTTAAGTCTCTTAGCCCTAAACCCAAACTTCAAGTATGACAAAATAAGATTTTAAGAAATTTCAAACGATGAACTGTAGCCACAGGAATTCTTTCACTTACCTGACTTTTGATTCTTGGAAAGATTAATTTCGACAGTCGTGGAAATTGGGTTTCTGGAATGGCTTTCTCGGAAGTGGAACTGTGGAACCCAGAATAGGGTGGTGTCACGGTGTACTGTAATGAGGAAACTGAAGACTAAAATCTCCTCGTGTGCTGACCCTCTCACTTAAAAATTAAATCACTTAGCAATATAAACTGAAAGTGCTTTTTTCAGTCTTGTATTGACAACAAATTATAAAGAATCTAAACCATTGATCTTTGTAAATCTAACGGTTATAGGGTGATTTCAGACATTTAGTTTTGCAACCCTAGTGCTTCATGCATTTCATTCTGGAATGCAACTACAACCATACATCAAATGTTCATCGAATGGTTAAGTAATTTATGATATATATTATAAATAGTAAACATGTGTTTTAATGCTTTTTTCAACCTTTAATATGCTAGAATTCACATCAATGCCTTTGTAAAATGAATTACATTGTCAAATTAATAGAACAACCATTAATAGTTCAGTAACACTTAACATTGTAAAGGACTTAATAAAAGGAATTACAATGTCACAGTCACATTAATAGCACAACCATTTATTTTTATTACAACTGAATGACAATTTTCAATTTCACATTATTACATAGTACAAATAAAAATGTAAGCACAAGCGCCAACCTTTTGCCATGGTCTTTGAGTCCTGACTCTCCGTCATCTGAAAATAAATGCATGGAGGAAGGCCACCGCCAATCATGGTTTTTGAAAAATATGTATTGGGAAAGGGGGGAAAATCGAATGGGGGAAATTGGAGTTGTTAATGATACAAAAGGTACTTATCCCATTTGAAACTAGAGTCATGCAGAGGATGAGGGGTTGTAAAACTACTCCCATCTTCTACTTGCTACTTCCATGCACTTGGAGAGTACTTATCTCCATCAGAGCTCCCCATCCTAGCTTAAAACTTGTCTGAGAAGTTGGGTCAACCAAATCAAATTCTTTCCAAATCCACCCATTTTGAACTTGAAGGAAATTGGTCTTTTACTCTGTAACTACATAACTACATAAAGAAGAATTTAGAGTATCCCCAATAATACCAGATCATCTTCTTCATGAATCCTTATTAACCCTACAAAATGAAAACCTTTATGACAATTCAAACATTGCACTCGAGAGTCAATAGTATAGCCTTTAACCTTCAGTGAATTATTTCAGTTGTGCTCACTATCCTTATTTATGGACCAACAGTGCTGCCAATAGTGCCACTACATCTTGGTCCCTATGTACACCTCACATGTGTCACGTGTGAGGTTGGGTTACTATAGTGATAATCACGATTCACACAAACCAAAAAACTAACTTAATCAATTCGAGTACTTAACTTTAGTATTTTTATTTCTTTATTTTTTACTTTTATGTTTTAAATCTGCATGCAATTATTTCATAAATAGATAATTTCTTAAAGGAAAAAAATTGATATGAATAGATTCATCAATTTCTTTTCTATGCTTTTTAATAGCACAATTGCTATGATTTCATCAATTTCTTTTTAATAGCACAACCATTTATTTTATTGCAACTGAATGACAATGTCACATTATTACATAGTACAAATACAAATGTAAGTGCAAGCACCAAGCTTCTACTTGACCATTGGTGAAAACGTAAATGTAATACATGTTTGTTTGAAAATAATGGGACTTTCCAGGTCAACCATGGGCTTTGAAAATAAATGCATGGGATTTCTAGGATCAAGCAGTAGCTTTGAAAATGAATGGATAGAGAAAGGAGGGAAAATCAAACCGGGGAAATGGGAGCCATGAAGATACACAATGTACTTCTCCCCTTTGAAAATCAAAGTCATGCAGAAGATGAGGGCTTGTAAAATCTCTCCCATCTTTAACTTGCAGCTTCTATGCACTGGGAATAGCAGTTATGCCCATCAGAGCACCTCTTCTGGTTCAAAACCTATATGAGAAGTCAGGTGTACCAAATCAACTTCTTTCCAATTCTACCCATTTTGAACTTGAAGCCTGAACAAAATTGGTCGTTGAATCTATGACTACATAACTGCAGGCATGAGAATTTAGAGTATCCCCAATAATGCCACATGACCTTCTTGAATCCTTATTAACCCTACAAAATGAAAATCCTTACGACAATTCGAACATTGCACTCAATAGTAAGGTCTTTAGCCTTCAATGAATGATTTTAGTTGTGCTCACTAGTCACTATCCTTATTTAGTTATATCTAGGCCAACAATGCCACCAATAGTGCCACTACCAGCTTGGTTCCTATGTACACCTCACACCTATCTCGTGTGCACTATGAGGTTACGTATACCCTATATTCATGATTCATAATGGCAATTCACACAAACCAAAAAACCAACTTAATCGATTTGTGTAATAGTAACTTAAGCCTTATATGTACAATTAAAATGTTTAATTTGATTGACGTCTGGCTACATGCAAACTATACCTCAAGCCTTACATGTACAATTAAAACTTAAGTCTTCCATGTACAATTGAAATGTTTAATTTGATTAACGTCTAGCTGCACACAAACTGTACCTCAAGCTGACAAGTGACAAGCTGTCAAAATTGCTAGACTTCAGTGTCACTCGAACGATATGAATTATGAAAATTTGAAATCATTACAAATCTTGTTTCATTAAAGCTATGACTCATTAGTTGTCTAATCAATCTCTTCAGATGTACATATGGCATTAATTGCCATGAGCAGTACGACTACCACACGTTCTTCAAAAAGATTGAGAATTTCAATTAAATGAAATGTAATATGCTGAGTCATTGAAAAGAGAGAAATGAGCCTTGTTCTCACCATGTGTCTACATCTAATGGTTCTAGTGTTATTCCAAAGGTTTCAATTTGCAAGTCTTCTACTTCAGAGATTTACTTGTAGAATGCACCTATAACCATCCATCAAAAATTCATCGAATGGTCATGGTTAGATTGATTTGCAACATCCTTTGTGTAAAAAAATCTTAATTTTTTAAGCATTGGTCCTACGTTCTTCCTAGGCGGTCCCTCTTTTAAGATTTACTATGATGACCCTTGATCTAGCCACGTGTCCACATCTAATGGTTCTAGTATTATTCTAGAGGTTTCCATTCGCAATTTTAGTGCTTGAGAAATATACTTCCAAAATGCAACTATAGTCGTCCATCGAAAATTCATCGAACAGTCTTGGTCCGTAATGTCGCGTGGTCGCTAAAATATAAAACCTTAGAACCAAAGTTTGAAGTTTCAAACTTTTTGAAACTTCCAACCCACTAACTACAAAGATGACCAAGAAATGAGGTGACAAGCATGGTGCATTTATGGAGAAGGTTGGTGAAATGAGGTGTTATAATGACATTCACCTATCACCCTCAATGCTTCTTCGAGTTCGAGTGTAAGGATAATAGGATTGTAAGTGGATGATAGGTTGGAAGCCAGTGAAACAAAAAAGAAATGGAGGCCAGTTTCACCATGACATCGCGGAGGAAGCTGGACCCCTTTGTGGGTAAAGCATCTATACAGAGACTATGAGATTTATTTCTCTACAAGGAAGAGTAGGTGGTGCAAGTAGTTCAAATAATGTTGGGGGATGGATTCAAAAAATTGACACATAGATTCAGAATGAATATGGATATCTATTTGTTGGTCATGGCTTGGGGTTTAGACTTAGAACCAGTGAATGAGGTGAGGAGAGTATTGAAAACCCTGGTGCATAAATATTTTTTAGTGGACATGGAAAGCATTCTACAATGGGAGATACCAGGAATAGGGTTGGTAAAAATAGAAGGAATGGATGGTGGGGGCCCAGAGCTTGCAAATTTAAACCACCTCTTTATCAGATGGCTAGAGGGTCGCACTAAAGACTAGTGGCGGGAAGGAGCCGAGCATGGGTGGAAAGGACGTAAAATCTATGCTGAGCTAATGGAATTAGAGGAAACAATAGAAAATATAAAAGAAGTTTCTAGAGAGGAGATGCACGAAAATAAGGGGCTACATCCGTGGAAGAAGCCAAAACCATTAAAGGAGATACTGCCACTGGAGATGGGCGAGTCTTCGAAGAAGAATGAGCAACAATGGTTAACATAAAGTGTAGTTTTCTAAAAAAAAATTAGCCTCTACTACAAAGGCATAGATTTTTAGGGAAGTTCTGATACTCTAGTTTTTGAGCTAGTTATTCAGCTTTTTTGGTAGTTTTTGGATGTTGCTAAGTTTGTAGAATCTGTATCTTTTTCTTTATAATTAATAAAATAAACAAGTATCACCGATCAAATTTTTTGGTAGTTTTTGGATGCTTCAAACTTTATAGAATCTATACCTTTTGCTTTATAATTAATAAAATAGAAAAGTATCATGGATAAAAAAAAATTCTTAAATTTTTAAGCCTTGGTCCTAAGTTCTTCCTAGGCAGTCCCTCTTTTGAAGCAAACTTTATGCTATAGCTCATCGCCAAAATCCAACCTGTCGGGTTCATTACCATTATGATGACCCTTGATCTCGCCATGCGTCTGCATCTAACGGTTCTATTGTTATTCCATAGGTTTCAATTCACAAATCTAGTGATTGAGAGATATACTTCTAGAATGCAACTAAAGTCGTCCATCAAAAATTCATCGAACGGTCATGGTTAGATTGATGTGCCACATCCCTTGTGTAAAACATTCTTAAGTTTTTAAGCCTTGGTCCTATGTTCTTTCTAGGCAGTCCCTCTTTTAAAACAAACTTAATGCATATGCATCTTTCTGCCACTTAAATTCTTCTATCGCTCATCACCAAAATCAAACCCTTTGGATTAATTACCACGATGATGACCCTTGATCTCACCACGTGCCCACATCTAACGATTGTAGTGTTATTCTGGAGGTTTCCATTCACAAATCTAGTGCTTGAGAGATATACTTCTAGAATGCAAGTACAACCATCCATTGAAAATTCATCGAACAGTAGTGGATTCGCCACTAAATTTAATTGACCAATGAATTTTTTTATTAGTTTGATATTATGTTTAATTCGCCAATGTTTTTTTCTTAATCATTTGAAAATAGGTTTAATTCGCCAATGAAAATATTTTATTGGTTTGAAAATAGATTTTAATCACCAATGAAAATATTTTAGTGGTTTTAAAAAATTTGCAATTCACCAGGATTCCACAAAATTCTAGCGATTACAAAAGATTCGCCAATGGGGATTATTTTTTTCATGAAAAACAAAAAAAATCGCCTCTAAAATTAATATTTTTTTTAGGAAGTATGAAAGATTTGCTAGGATTTTACAGCTTCTTCGATGGGGGGTTTCTTAAAGTTTTCCCTGCCATTATTCCTTAGAAAGGATGAAACCTTTTTGAATATGGCTATAAGAGAAGTAAATTTTACAAGCCTATTCAAACCTATGGAGTTAGGATTTAGAAAAATTGGTGGTCCCAAATATGTTCATCAATATTAATTTAATTAAATCCTTCAAAAAAAATTATGCTACTAAGAACAAGGTCATCAAAAGTAGTAAGGGAGCTCCATTTTTTTTTGAGATAAATAGGCGTTTCATTGTGGAAACTTTCAAATTAAGTGTTAAATCCAATGTGGATATTAATTTTGAAGCTTTGGGTGGAATGACATTATTCATCATCAAGGATGAAACCTTTTTGAATATGGCTATAGGAGTAAATTTGATAGGCCTATTTTAAACTTATGGAGTTAGGATTTAGAAAACTTGGTGGTCCTAAATGTGTTCATCAATATTAATTTAGTTAAATCCTTGGAAAAAAATTATGCTACTAAGAACAAGTTCATCAAAAGTAGTAAGGGAGCTCCATTTTTTAGATAAATAGGCATGTCATTGTCAATGCTTTCAAATTAAGTGTTAAACCTAATGTGGATATTGACTTTGGAGCTTTGGATGGAGAATTTTCTAATAATATGCACAATTTCAAAGTTATGTGGTTTCCTCAAAACAAAATAAGAGGGCCAAATAAAAAACTCGTAAAGTTTGCTAAGGATGAGATTGAAATATTTTAAATTTATATTTTTGAAGAATACTTCTATGAAGGAGGGGATTCTCTACTCCCAAGTCCCAAAATGAATAGTGTCTAAAGAGAGGAAATTTTCCTCGATCACCTCAAGACTACCTCAAGCTTAATCAAAAGAGATAAGATGTAAGAGATTGAAAAAACGTATGGGTATGTGCAGGATCATGATGGGCCAAAAAGTTGCGATATGATGGGTATGTGTAGGGTATATGGCTGACGACTATTGTTTTACCAAAAATTGATGAAACGAAAAGGGGTTTTAGAGGAGATTTCAACTTTCCACCAATATAAATTATGATTTACTTTGAATTTAATAAATAATTATTATCCATTTTCTATTTGAATGATGACTAAACTCCTGATTGATAGGCTTATTGAAAAACATCTATAGCTTTCAAATGATATCACATTTTTTGAATATGAAACATGTGTCACATTCTATGCTTCGCATACTATAGGATTAAATTCGATCAAAGAAAAGAAAAATCTAAAATCTAACCTTTTCAAAATGGATATCGGATAAATCGGATATTTGATATGTAGAGAACCTCCTTATTGTGCCTTGCGGCCTGTTTGTGAATGTCAAATGATTTTAATAGGCCAAAATTATATATATATGTTTGCTTCAAATCGGATATCCGATTTGGATCGGACATCTGATCTTGGTTTGGTTATTGCTTTGGAGGTGTGTACTAACACCCAAGCCACAAAAAAGTCAACTCGTCATTTTTGCATTTTTTGTTTGATGAAAAACGCAATTTTTTTCGCTTTGCCACTTTTTGGCCTATCATGATCCTGCACATACCCTAAAGCATTCCAATTGAAGAGGGTTTGATCAAAGTACCTTAGATCAAACCCCCTTGGATGGTACCCTGCTAGTTTTAAACCATACCTATAATAGAGTCTCCTTTACACCTATCAAAATACTGATAAAAAACCACTCTTGATTTACCTTTTGGGAGATCAAATGAATTTATTTAAAATTTATTTTTGTAAGCATGTAGTACTTATTATAAGCTTGCCAAAAATTATAATTTTAAATAAATTTAATTTTATTATTATATTTATTTTTTATTTCTTGTGAACGTAGGTTTTTCTTTGAAAATCAAGCTCTCTGTTTTGCACATGTGGAAAAATAGCAGATTATCAAACAAAATAATTGAAAAATATGAGTGCACCAGATATTGAAGTCCTTTATCCAACAAAAAAAAATTCAATTTCGATACATACAAAAAAAATTACTAATTAAACGGTCGCACTATGTATGAATTGTAATTGGTTTGACTTCAAAACTTGATTAAAGAAAAAATATTCAATAAAAAACTATTTAACCAAGAGGAAGCACTAGATATCGAAGTTACAAATCTAAATTTGAAAGAATTAGAATTTTATCCTTCATGGAAAAAAAAATTATGCGTTATATGGTGAGCGTCACTTTCAAAAATGTTGTTTTCTGAAAAAAACCAGTTTTTGAGGGAGATGGAAAAAGAAGTGTAATCTGATTCCAAAATTTTTGAAAAAAATATATTTAGAATCTACAGACAAAATTTCATGAAACTCTAGTTTGCATCATCTTCAAATTCCTCATGGTTTAGCCACTATAGGTGCCCGAAAGTGAATATTTAGTTAAAAAAATATATTTCACTATCCAATTTGGCAAAAAATTGTAAAACACTATTGTGGGATCACCCCTTGGGCAGGTTATTATGAGGAAATCTATCATATAGACCATATACTAAGCCAAATGGTGAATAACTAGTAGCCTTTTTCACAGTCACTCTATCATCCTAGAGTTCCAATTTTAGCTTTGAGTCCCAAGCCTTTTTGTTCTTTTCCATAACTCTCTTGATTGTCTTCATCAAGCTCTTATTGTTATACTTAGCTTGACCATTTCCCTCAGGATGGTAAGGTGAAGAGTAAGAGACTTGTATTCCATGTTTTTCACAAAAGTCCTTGAATTCATCTGACCTAAAACACATAGCATTATCTAAGATAATCCACCAAGGACTCCAAATATGATAAGAATAGTATTTAACAGAAAATCAACTACCACCTTGCTTGTTTCCTTCTTTGTGGGTATTGCTTCCACCCATTTTGTAAAGTAGTGAATGGCAACAAGAATCCATGAGTGGCATCCACTAGATTTTTTTGGTATTTCTCCAATGAAATTAATTCCCCATTGTTGGAAGGGGGCTTAAACTGTCATGGGCCTGAGTGGTAAATTTCCCATGAACTTCGACTTTCCTGAGAATCATTGACAAGCATCACAAGTTTTAACAAACTTGTGAGCATCCTTAAAAAAAATAGGCCACTAGATTTCAGCTCTTAAAATCTTGTGTCTTTGCCATGTAATGACCACCACACACCCCATTATGCATTTCCTGCAAAAGCTCCAATGCATGCTTTCCATATACACACGTAAGAAGGACACCATCCAAACTTCTCCACTATAACTCATTGTCAATAATCACATACTTGATGGCATGCAATTTCAATGTCATTTTATCATTGTCAACCATATTAGCAAGGCATTACAAGGTTTTTAAATATTGGATAATTCTTCTATACCATCTGCATGTTTGCATATCACAGAGAGGTGCAACATCAATCACTTCAGTTTGATTAACCTGATTAGCTTCCAAATTAGCCTCTACCATTAATTTGGCTAGGCCCTATCCTCTTAGCAGTTTAGTAATATGAAAATCAATGTTAAATTCCTAGATCATGTTGATCCATCTACACCTTCTGCTTGTTGTCTCCTACTGAGTAAAAATATCTTTCACAACAACACTTGGTACAAAAGCTATGACAATAGCCCCTTGTAAATAAGTCTTGAAATTTTTTACAGTCTTTACCAAGGCATATGCCTGTTTCTCAGTAGTGTCATATTTCAATTTTGTAGCTTGTAAATATTTTCTAAAAAATGCAATAGGTTGTTCAAAACCTTCCTCGTTTCTCTATAGTAAGACAACATTAATGGTATGAAAAGAAGCGAAAGAGAAAATGTGCATTGGTTTAGACAAATCGGGAGACTTCAAAACTAGAGCCTCCTTAATAGCTTGTTTTATTTTCTTGAAAGCCTGACTAGGCTCTTCACTCCAAAGCACTTTTTCACCTTTCTTCAACATTTTGGAAATAGTTCTTGTGATTTCTGCAAAGTTGGTGACAAATCTTCGCAAAAAAATTATTTGTCCAAAAAATAACTAAATTCCCTTGATGTTTTTTGGCTGAGGGATCTTGTCAATGGCTGCTACTCTTTCAGGGTCTATTCTTACTCCTTTTCACACAATGTGCCCTAACAAATTTCCCTTAGTGACCCCAAAGGCACATTTCTTTCGATTCAGAGATATCTCATATTCTAATGATCTAACAAATACCTTTTCTAAATACATAAAATGATCTTCTTTCTTGGAATAAGTGGTCAAGTCATCTTGATATACAACCATAAATAGATCAATAAAATATGAGAAAGCTAAGTCCATAGCTCTCTAAAAAGTGGCACCTACATTTGTTAAGAAAAAAATGCATCCTGACATAAATGTAGGCACCCCAAGGAGTAGTAAATGTAGTCTTGTACTACTTAGACTCCTTTCCTTTTACTTGGTTATAACCTAAAAAAATCATCCATCATTGATAGTAGCTCACAACCAATTACCTATTGTAACATAGCTTCCATCTTTCATAATGGATAATTGTCCTTTAATGAGGATATGTTTAGGTTCCTTAAATCAACATATAATCTTAGATCACCATTCTTTTTTCTTACTGGTACCAAATTAGATACCCATGAGGAATGTCTAATGGGTTTTATAATACCAGCTTCTCTCAACTTTACCAACTCCTCTTGCATCTTGGGAGCTAAAGTAGGATTGATTGGTCTCTACTTTTTCCAGAAAGGTTTTGAAACATCCTTTAAAGGAATTTCATGTTAAAACAATTCCTCTTTGTAAGCTTTTAGGTCATCATATGACCAAGCAAAAACATGCCTGCATTTACTGAGTAAGGGAATTAACATTGCCTTCACCTTTGGCTTCATCTTCTTTCCTACATAGACTTTCTTAGGGGCATTTTTTGTTCCTAAACTCACTTCCTCCAGGTCCTCTAGCTGAGCGGCAATTGTTTTGGCCTTACTTGTATCCTAACTATCAAAGACCCTTTCAAGAGCTACAAGGCCTTTGGGGATTTTATTTTTCTTTAATCGGATGATTTCTTTTCCAAATACCGTGTCCTTTCCATCAATATTCTCAATAAATCCACCAAATTTAATCTCCTAACCTTCATATTTATCAGCACAATTTAGGAATATGAGAATATCCTCATCATCATTAAAAATCTTCCAGTTGTATACATTGTTAGGGATGGAAGGCCTTGTCTATATCTCAACCTTAGAGATTCCTATGAAAGTTATATCATTGGGTCTTAATGCAATATTAGCAAGTAAATCAGCTACTGTATTATGTCCTCTTTCCATCCAATCAATCCCAAAAGCATCAAACTGTTCAATGGAATCTGAAACAACATTCTTGTATTTTTTTAGTCTATTATTCTTACAGGAATACTTATCTCTTACTTGGGATATCACAAGCTCAAAATCACCAATCACCATTACCTTTCTTATTCCATGCTTCTCAGTGAGTCTTAACGGGCCATTAACAAGGGATCATACTCTACCACATTATTTGTATAGATAAAATACAATGTAAAAGAGAACTTATAAGTATTTCTAGTAGGTGATACTAATAAAATTCTTGTTCCAGATCCCTCTTTGGAGCTTGCACCATCAAAATACATTTTCCACAGTCCCTCTTTATTAGATATTCTTGAAACTTCATTTTCTATAGGTGCAGGACACCTCTCAACCTCTCTTGGTACCTCTTCTACCTTGAACTCACCAATATTAGTATCTATGAAAAGAATTGTGGCATCTTCAGGAACATGCTCCAGCATATGTGGTACCCTAGGTTCTCTCATTACTTGGACAATCTTACCATCAATGGGAAATGTGGTATAAGACATGTCACACTACATACCAGTTGCCTCCCATAGATTCACTCCATTTTCATGATAACAACATTCCAAAGTTAGGTGGGATATCTAACACTATCACACTCATTTTAAATTCTTTGTCAGGGTAGGCTACCAACCTATAAGGAAGTTCATTTATCACACCTATAACAGGAACTTCTATGGCATCCATGGCATAACACTTTCCATGAGTGCTATCAACCTTTAACCCTACTGCATCCATGATTTTAATTGGCATGACATTGTTGTATGTGCCATAGTCAATGATACAATTCTTTATAAAATTCCCCCCAACCACTAGGGTAAGGAAAAATGGATCTATCTTATCAGTACAAGTATTTACATAATTTCCTAGGAAAATATGGGGAATTTCAGTAATTATTCCAACAACTTCTTTACCCTTCTTATCCTTTTCATTCAGTTTGGGTGGAGTGGGTATCCCTAAATCATTACAAGCTATAGAAATACCATTGATGAGGGCTACTGCCTTTTTTTTATGTTCCTTTATCCTCATCATTTCAAGAAAAGGCATAGATACTTTAACTTGACTAAGTAACTGAAACATATCAACAAGAGTATACTTGGGAAGTTCGATTAAGGACATACCTTGTTCATTGCAATTATCTTTTTCTTGATTTTTTATTTCCTCAGCCTTATGTTTAGCATCCTTCCTTGTGGCTTTAGGAGCTTTCTTCTATGTCTTTAATTTCTCAATGGGGAATTTGTGTCCTTGAATAACTTTTGTCTTTTCTACTCTCTTGGCCTAAATTTTATCTCCCCTTCCTTCTTTATTTTTAACTACTACTTTTTCATCAATCTCATGTTTTTTTTTCCCTTGGTGTTCTGTTCCTTGATGAATAGACCAGGGAGACTTCCTTGTTCACCTCCAATGGTTCTATTCCTTAAATGATAGGAACTTCTAGCTTGGGAAGCTAAGATTATAGTGTATTTTTGAATCTCCTCATCCAAGGGTCTCCTCAATGAAACACCATCTTCAATTGCCTCCAAGTTGTAAACCTCAACATCACTACTAGCATCCTCATTAGAAAGAACTTTTTGATGATATGTATTAGCAGCCTGCCTTTTATTATCTACATCCACTTCATAAGAACCTTCATCAGAAGAGAACTCACTATAGGCAACATCAAAATCTCCCATAATCATAAGTACATCACAATCCTCTTGATCTTGCTAATCATAGTCCTCTAGTATGTCATCCTCTACTTCAGCCATCTATGCTACTGGACATTGCTATGAGGAATGTGGCATTTGAAAATTCATAAACCAAGGAGTAACCTCAACAAAATTCCATGAATTTTTTTGCAGAGGGTCTGGAGGAAATTTATTTTGGGTGTTTCTTTGATTATTTAGGACAGCCTTCCCATTATACCAATTTGTATTGTATGGGTGATCTTGTAACCTAGGGGGTCTTTCATTCCTCTAATAGTTCTTTGGTTGATCCTTCTGTTGTTTCACAATCTTATCATTGATGGTTCTCATAAAACTATCAAACTTGTCCTCAATGGTCCCCCCTTTAGCACTTGCACTCTTGTCTTCCTTTTTTGAAAATTTGAAGAGTTTTGGATCATCTCTTTTGCCAACTTTACTAGTTGCTCTACTAATATTTTCAATATGCTCTATCATTTTAAAATCTTCCCTTAATGACTGAGGACGCTTATTCAGTAAGTGGTAACTCATTTTTGTATCAAAAGCATTGCAGTAATTTACCATACACACATGATCATTTAGTTGTAGATGAGGAGGCAACCTTTTTCTAGCCTTCTGGAACCTTGTGTTGAACTCAACAATAGATTTGTTGGATCCCTTAACAATATTATTAAATTGATTCAACAGAAAACTTGAAGTAGTCTTGTCACCATATTTTTCTCTAAAAACCCTTTTGAATTGCTCCCAAGAGCCAATGCTTTCAACATGAAAAATTCTATACCACTCTTATGCATCCTCAATAAGATATTCCATGAACAACTTCATCATAACATCTTATGCCTCCACCTCAAAATCATCCATAACATTAGTGAATGCTTTGAGATGATTTTCACCACTCAAGGCATTATTTCTAGATAATTTGACTAGAGCAAGCCTGGAATCTTTAGGGAATGGGTTAGGGTAACCAAGTATTTTAGTGAAATAAAATTGTTGGTATCTATCTACTTGAAGTGGCCTCCTAGTACGTCGATCTCTATAATCATCTATGTGCTCATCATCTTTCTTTCTATCAGAATGACTACTATCTTTACCCTTTCCACTTTCACCATCACCTCCACCTTTCTTACTTCCCTCATCATCTTCAAAATAAGGATTATCATTCTTATTTTTTCCTCCACCACCACCTCCTTGATCTTCACCACCCCCTCCATCGGGGGTATGCTCATCATATTTCTTCTTTTGTGACTCACTATCGGTATGTCCAAAGCTTTAACCCTCTGGAATAGATGTGGAAATTTTAAGGAATGCAATCTTCCTAGCTATTTCTACATTAGAAGCTATTATTTCTACTTTTTTCAAATCATCTTGTAGCTTTTCACCTTCCAACTGCAACCTTAATAGCTCAGGATCTAGAAGTGGACTAGATGGAGTTGGATTGACTTTGGCCTTATCTGTGGGGATCTCAACAGATGAAGTATTAGTACTAGTGTTGGTATTAAAAGTAGTCTTCTTGGGTTGGTCAGCAGGTCTCTTCCCATGATCTACAAATGATATATTATTAGTATTAACAGGAGGGTCTGAGGCTCTAGTAGTTGAGAAGGATGTTATGTAGGTATCACTAGCCAGGGTTCCCATTGAGACTGTTGCTTCAGGAATATCATTTGTCATCTTAGAGGTAAATTTAGAAATATTTTCCTCAAAAGTCTTATGCCTTACAGCATCTTCTCTCATTTTATCCAAATTTTTACTTCTAGCATCTCTCTCAAGTTGCTTAGCTCTAATCCTACCTTCCCTATCTTTTAATTGGGTATGTGTAGGATCATGATGGGCCAAAAGTGGCAATATGATGGGTATGTGGCTGACGACTATTTTTTAACCCAAAATTGATGAAACAAAAAGGGGTTTTAAAGGAGATTCTTAGCTTTCCACCGATATAAATTATGCTTTATTTTAAATTTAATAAGTAATTATTATTCATTTTCTATTCAAATTATGACAAAAGTCCTGATTGATAGGCTGATTGAAAAACATCTATAGCTTTCAAACCATATCACATTTTTTCAATCAAAACATGTGTCACATTCTATGCTTCGCATACTATAGGATTAAAAATAAAAATTGAATTTCATGAAGTTCTGACCAAGTTAAGGTGTCAGACATATGAGTTTTTATAGTTTTAAAAATTGTAATAAAAATTCACAATTAATTATTTACTTGGAAAAAATTAAAAAATGCATCACATTGGGGCATGAGTCCTCTAATTATATCTAAAATATTATAAAAATATTATCATTTCATTGTGGTTAGGGGTGGTTGCACACCTACTATTATTTTTCCCTGAAATTTAGTACCATCATTAAAATTTCAAATTTTCACCAAATAGATTTTTTTTTTAAACAAACCTAGTAGTGTAGAAACTACATTCAATTTTCTACAGATTCTATTGTTACATATTTTTGAAATAATATAGATAACTTATTCAAAATTTTATGTCGAGTTGCCTAACTCTGATTTTTTTGATTTTTTTGCCACTTAAGGGCCTATTTTTTCCATGATGATCATGCACATAGCCAATTCTTTCATTATTTTTTCTTCTTGTTCTTTAAGCCTTATCTCTTCTTCCTCTATAGCTTTCATGTTATTATCTATCTCTTCCTCATTTTCTAGAACATTGCCATGCTCACTTGGGGTAGGAGTAAAGTAGGGCTAGTCAACAGGGTCTTCCTCAAGAGAAAAATGGACTGGCTCACTAAGAGATTTACCTCATGGCTTAAAATTATTCCATTAATAATGGAGCCAAGTCCAAAATTTGAAGTATTAGAGAACTTCTTATTCTTTTCCCAAAATTCCCACCTATCTTCCTCTCTTGAAATATCTAGCTCACTGTCAAACACTTGTTCAACTGAAAAACTTCCTTGGTTTATACTATACCCTTGAACTTCATGTCCCTCTTCATGGATACTAGAACTAATTATATCAATATTGAAAGTTGGAGATACATCAGGAGGGGTATCAACAAAATTACTTGATTCAGAGTGTTTCCTGACCCATTTAGGTTGCTTTTCTTTTGTAGGTTCAAATTTTGCCTTCTGCTAAGGGTACTTCTTCATATAACTTCTGGTCTTCCTCATAATGTCAAGTACTACAAAATATTTCTTCTTATCTTCCCTTTTATAAGTAATATTTACATTGGTACTAGACAACTCAGAGTCATCACCCAAAATATTGGGAAATAAAAAGTGAATGCACTTTGATTTTGTACTTGTTACTTCGAAAAAGATATTAAACATTACCTTTACAGAAAGTGGCATAATGGAATAACACTTGACACATAAGAATCAGTATAATGGGACCAATAAAATAGAATTAAAACTTGTTATTCTTCAAACAGTAAAGTATATCACAACTAACAACTGAACTTGAGTGTACCAGATTTGAACTAGAGACTTTGGACTTAGCTAGTCCCCAGCAGAGTCACCAATCCATTGGTTTTTTCTAGAACCAAACTAATCTCTAGAAATACCTATGGAATTTTTCGTTTCCAATTAATAGTATTTCTAAATGGATTGGCCAACAAATGAATAGAAGCTACAAGACTTCTATTCCCACTCTTTGGGCTTTGTGAAACCCAAGAGGGTGATCACACAATGTATACTAGAAAACTTCACACAATTACAATCAAATACTTTGGCAATAGTAGATATCTATAATAAAACCATTCAATAATATGCATCAAATAAGTTGGAAGCTTATTAATCAATGTCATATATATTGTGAATGAGAGAACATAACTTTAACACAAAACAACATTATCCAATTGAGATTTTATGATTTAAAATTTGAGTAGCTAATGAATCAACATTGAAAAATGAACCACAAATACTTTGCATGAACCAATACTTTCGTCCCAAGCACAGAGTCAATATCTTCCTAAATGACATTATAACAATTTAGACAATAGCACCTATATCCTCAAGAAACCTTACATTACAACATTTCTCTATGAAATTCACGAATATTACCACTTATAACAATCCTAGTAGCTAGTTCTAATAAGTTATTAATCTCACCCACTGAGCATTTGCATCAATTCATTGAATCAATAAGCATACATGAAACTAAACATCCATCAAGAAATGATAGAGATAAACAAAAGAAATCTTGGATTACTTTCACTCATAACTTATAGAACACATACAAGGAGAGATAATAGCCATGAAAATGATATTACTCTATATTATAAATGCTATATTTCTATCAAAGTTACATGCATAAATATGAACTCCAAAAGAAACTTAAGAAAGAACTCTTGAACTTACTTCATATTGTCTTGACAATTTCACAGTGTTAACTCAAAATTTTCAACTAACTACTTCTTTTGGCCTTGAACTCCTTATAGAGATGAAGGAGCAAAACAAGCTTTAGGCCAGGAAGACACATGTCCAGATTTCATTGGACCACTACAACAATATTCTATTTTTAGTTACACTCGAGTCTTTAGGTGAAGAAAATACACATAAAGTAAAATTGACCTCAACTCATTGTAGAAAATAGGCCCCACCTCAAAAGACATCATTAGTTTGCTACAAAAATATCAAGATATTTTCCATGCACTTAAAAAATGCCAACTGTGGAAAATCCAAAACAACAAAACTTACGAAGCAAGACAAGGAAAGTAGAAAAAAGTCAAAATTAACGTATCCACATTAGCACTAAGTGTTATCCATTTCAAATTAGGGAGAGAATAATATTTTACCATGTTATATCAGAAGCCTAATCTATACTATATTTAGGCTATCTATTATTCTTCTCCCATCCATTTTTCATCTTATTCACTAATCCCTACAAAGATTCATTATGAGTATTTCTCCAACCAAGTGTTGTATTCCTCCTCAGTGGGCCATTTTACATTCAACAAATCTTGCACCTTAGTGATGTATTGAGAATATCCGGCATCAATTAATATCCTATAATATTTAACAAATATGTCCATCTTTGTTTCAATTTCCACCATTATGTCAATATTTGCATTGAGCAAGATGTAGTCGGTGACAATTAAGGTCATCATAGTTGTTGTAATCATCTCTCCCAACTCTTTCTTCCAGCTGTCAAATGGATGTAATTCACCTTTTGAACTAAAGATCTGAGGAATACCACATTCCTCCATCTCTTTGAAAATATTCAACTTACTTTGAAGCTATATACCTAACTTTCCATGGAAAGTAGTTATCTCATTTATTGATTCAATGATTTTCAAAATGTTAGGAATATTGGTAGGTGCCTCGAGGTCATTATTCATTTTAGGCATCATTTCTTTCATATCATTTACCCTAATAATTCAATTATTCCACTCATTCCTAAAGGCCTCTTGTACTTGCAGATACTTTGTATTTTCCTCGTGAATATTCTTATAAGTGGCCCAAACATCATTAGCCTTATGGACCAATTTGGTCACCCTGTGCTTCAGTACAGCCTCAAAAATTTCATTTTCCACCTTGATTGTTTCAAGTTTGGCCAGCTTGACACTTTCCTTCTCAACAGTCAACTTACCTTTCAGATCATCAATTCTCAAGGCCAAAGTCTCCCTATCCTGTGTAGACATATCAAATGAAGAAGATAATGGTTGAGTTAATTTCTTCTGAGTAGTGTAAATAGTAGCTCTCATTTTATTTAACTCATCCAAGGCCTTATTGTATTCCTTAACCAAAGAGTCAAATTTCTTCTAAGAAATATGTGCAGTATCGACACTACGCATTACAACATGAGCAGTTAACTCAACTTCCTAGATAGGAGTTATGTTAGTAGCTCTTTTGACCTCCAATGAACTGATAACTTCTTCAATAGGCCTAACATCCTCATGTTTTCCAGTATTAGGTGTCATAGACCAAATTGCAAGAGTATGCAACTTTGGACTATATCCAAAACCAAAAACTTTATCCTCAAATTGATCTTTAGATATTAAATCTTGAGGGTCTCTTCTCACTGCATCATATGCTATGGCAGAAGTGATAGTACATCTTGGAAATAGCATGATTCCACTATCCTTGATAATTTTTCTAGCCTCAACAGGAGTAATGGATGCAATTTTAGCCATGATTTTCTCTTCCTTTGCTTTCTCAGCTTCCTCCTAATGAGAAGGTTCAACATTAGCTTAGGTTGATTCAAGTCTCTCTTTTATCTTCTTACTACGTTGTTGAATCATAAACTCCTAAAACTCCTTGGTGTGCACAAATTTATCATTAGCCAAAAATTCATCACACTCCCTAATCCTGGGATCATCATCACTTTCTCTTTCATACTGCCATTTGACAATTCTGTCATGGGGAACATCTGAACTATGAGTCTCTTCAATATGGGGAGGAGGAAATTTCTTATCTAGCTCCTCATTTCCTAGCACATGTTTTTCCATTTATTCTTCCCTAACTTCTTGAACATTTACAGGTTGTTCTGGGATATCCATAGCTTCTTCTTCTTTTTGTTGTTCTAGGAGAACATGTGCTATATCAACAGTCTCTTTTATCTTTACTTTAAACTCTCCACAATTATAATCCCTTATCATAGTGAAGGCTCTTTCCATGGTATTTGCAATTACATTGTATGGACTTATGTAAAAGGAATTCCTTTTCATGACTCTTTCCTCAATGTTCATTATGGTTGTCCATTTTTTTCCTTTTGGTCATGACAGTCTCATCACTTGTCAAATTTCTTAGCACATCATCTATGTACAAGAATTCATGATGTAAGATACCTAAGATTTTTTGTCTTATTTTTCCTACCACAAATCCTTTAGGATCACAAATTATGATCTCAATAATAGGCATTCTAATATTATTCACCTTAATTCCCAAATTTTCATACCCTTGAGGAGCAACGAATTTGAAGTAAGAAAATTCACATTGGGTATGTACCACAGTACCTTTCCTACGATTTCTAAATATATCATAATCCATGACATCAATTTTCCACATGAGCTCCATAAAATCCAATCTATCTGAGACATACAAGGGTAAACAATGAGGTGCCACTTTAGCTCCATAGGTTTTGATCAAAGTATATTCATAATGTAAAAACCAATCTGCCCAATTATGTGTGGCTTTTGATCCTAGTATATCTTTTGGGCACATGATACTTTTGATCTTTGGAGAAAACCTGAATATAGGTGCCACACCCAATGTCTCTAAGATACCATATATGATAGTATTAGCAAACAAGATATAATTGGAATTGGAGTACTCCTTATCCCAGATGTGTGTCCACATCTGTACTCGTAGAAGATTATTTTCACTATCTCTAAGTTTCAGATCCAATTTTCCTTTCCATTCATAATCACCCTCCCATAAGAGCATATGCATCAACAAAGAGTAATGGGGGAAATATAAGGGGAGCACCCCCTTTTTCAAATTGATGAAATATTCATGAGTTCATTCAACAACGAAATTGGCATAATCAAAACCAGTGTTTTGATTATGACCTTGTATATCCACCACGATCACTAACAAATCAAGGGCTATACGAACTTCAAAATCCCAAGCTAATATTTTATTTAAACAATAATAAGTGTTCTTGAAGTAATCTTCAAACTCTTTAGACTCAGAGGGCTTAGCATCCTTAGCAGTGAACTTCTCCTTACTCCTTATGTGTCACACAAGTAGTCTTTCTTTGTATGCATATTTCCTCATCTCATAGTCAACATACAACTCAACACGCCTAAACTTTACAGTGTAATTGGGATTTAACCCAAATACATCTATCATCCTATCTTTTGTTACCTCCAAAATTATATCACCATTCTCACTTCTGATTGTCATGTCCATAGGGTTATAGTGCTTGGCTAGTTCCATCATTAAGTCCACTTATACAAACACATTTGGGACCACTAGCTTCCCAAGGTTCAACCCCCATAGATAACATGTGAGCTTTCTATAATGTCACCTATTGAAAGCATACCAGAATAATTGCCAGCCGCTGAGATTGGGATTTTACACCAATTTCACCAGCACTATCAATCAACCTAGTGGTCACAACATATGTGTTGACCTGTGGTTCTTTTACCAATTCATGACCCTCATTTTTTTACATCTCCAAAGGCTTCTTGCATAAATTTTTTTGTTTCTTTCTTGGCACTTCTAGACCTAGTGGACATTGCAAGAGTACTTGGTGAAGGGTTGGACACTACCAATAGCTTAGAATTAACCTCAGCTGAAACATTCTAAGTTTTAAGTCGTTTAACCCTCTTCTATTTTGGTTTCCTCTCTAGTCTAATACTTGATTCACTAGGCTCTGGGTCACTCATGTTTGCAAAGAAATGGAACTAAGGTTTACATTTTTTTACAATAAAAAAACCCTTTACAATTATGAGAGGATAAAACACTACCTTTGAACATAACACTTTCCTCAAAATTTCTCCAGTGTTTAATTATCCAATAGCTATCAGAAGTGAACAAATAGACAATTCCCCAGTTTCTTATCAACTTTCTAAGGTATTCATCTCAATACTTCAGCTAGAAAGAAATATCAATTTTGCTTACCTGGATGAATGCTTTGCCACATGTGTTACTGGTAACTTCTGAAGCTTCCCTCACAATTTCTTTAGCTCCTAGTATCCCTTCTACATGCCAGTGAGTTCAAGTGCATGATGAAACCAAGTATCTAATTTCTTTTACGGCTGAAAGAGAGGCACACCACCATTAATGCTTGATATTAAGTTCATGTGAGAAAACTGAAAATTAGCCATTTAGGTTTGAACCCTAATAGTTGATCATTCATCTTTAAAACTACATCAATGGTTATCAATTCATCTCGCCACCTTCCTCTTTTCTTTATGTGAAATCCTCAGGATTTGACCATGTTGCTTCTACATGTAGTAGTTGTTGCTTATCGTTGATATACCTCATCTTTGTCCAGCTCCATCAACAATGCAAGTGTTTTATGCAATGAAATCTCAACCCTTGGATCTGTGGCATGTTTGTTGATCACATTTATTTTCATCGCTCCTCGCTAATCCAACTTCATACCTAGGCTCCTATCAGCGAAAAGAAATATAGTGAAGGCATCAGATCTGGACACATACAGCTGCATGAAAATCAATGGTACAAAAGACATCATAGATAAGATATACTCAAATTAGTGAAAGAAACTTTTAAAATAAGGAACTCTATCTCTCATCGCCAATCAATGTTGAAATATTTGGAATGGATCAATGATGAATGATAGAAGACATCGGTCCATCGCTCATTTCTAATTCTCCTCATATGGTTTGCAAGCACTTAGTGATGAGAGATCATCATAGTGCCATTTACATATCACATATCGCTAATATAGATCTTAGTACTTAAAACAAATCTGCGAGACACAATATGAAGGAAACTTGTCCCATCACTCATCATTGATTTGAATTTATCATTTCATAGCATACCCGTGATAGGCGATAAGATTATAAGGTCAAAGGACATCACTTATCGCTATTACAACACAAAAGGATCAAAAGCTATTGGTGATAAGTGATCCCTCATAATACAAAGGACATTGCTCATCGTGCATTCAATTTAAGAGCTTCACAACTATTCATTATGAGTGATATCACATATATACTACCTCATCACTCGTCATTGATTTGGAACATAGACTTCAAAGTAATCAACAATGAGCAATAAGACCAACATAACTTAAGTGAAAATCATTTAGGTATGTGCTCATAAGTTGTTTTAATGGAGGGGACCCTCTACGATGATATGCTAGAAAGGGACTAAAAAAATTGTAAGCCATTATAATGCAAAGGATGTAAAGGAAAAACAAGCCTTTAACTTAACCTTATAGAAATTAAGATTCCTGGACTTAGGATTGGGGAACCGGTTACCAGATGATAATGATAGAAACAAGAATTTTTAAGATGACCGGCAACGGGAAATAGGGAGTTGACAACAAAATACAACATTACACGCACTTATGAAAGATGAATCCTAAACCCTCATATATGAGTCCTATGTCTAAATGTGACAAGGTTTTAGGATGGGACCAAATTTCTTTTGCAAGTCCCATCAGGATGGTGGAGTGTGACTAGGAATATGAAATATGGATGAGTAGGTCAATAGTTTGGAACCTTTGATTCTCCAAAATCAGGATGATGAGCAATGGAAAGTGGATATCAAGTTGCATGTGGAATTAGGACCAACTTCTTTATTTACCTTATATATCACTTGTGAAGTCTTCTTTTGCATCAGTAGACATTTATATGGATGAAATTCCCTTTTTAATCTTACTGTGGACACAAAAAAAGTAACCCTTCTACTTTTTCTCATGTTTGGGCTCTCTTCGTGGACTCTGGCTTGATTTTTCCTAGATTTAATGTTGTAATGTAGTCAACATATTCGAATTAGGTCTTGGACCCTTGAGAATCATTAAGACTTCTAGGATGTCTTGTAAAGGTGTTGTGAAGTGTTGTAACCCACTTTCACACTTTTCTAGGACCCTTTTATTATAATTCACTTAAATATCTCCTTTTCAAATTACTTACCAAGTCTTATTTCAAAGTGTTGTAAAGAGTTGTAACAAACTCTCATGCTTTTCTTGACTTATCATCACTAGTTCAACCCTTTCTTATGTTTAAATGACCCCTTAATGCATTTTCCAACCCTACTTAAGTGTATTTTTGAGGATATTCCCATTAGAACTTATTTAATGCACTTCAATTTCTAACACCCAGTGAAATTTCTTGGTAGGACCAAGTCGCCACCTGGGGTGACTTAGTCCCAATGGGCACAAAAATCAAAATAATTTTAATTTTTTGGCAGGATTTTATTAGAGCTTACCCTTGAGGTTGGCCTATGATGTGTTATTTTTGAGAAATAATGGAAAATCAAGTATTTAAATAAGGGTTTTTCCCCTCATTTTACATCTCCTAATTCATCAAGCATTGAAGCATTAATTCACTTAATCATTCTCAAGCATTCAGGCACTCCAAGCATCATCAAGTCATCCATTGGAGCACTTCATTGCATATCTTTAGATTTACACACCAAGGGTATGGTAAGTTTATGACATTGCATGTTGTTTATTTATCATTCTCTTCCTATTTCATTTCATTATCTAGGGTTTTATTACCAAAGTGGGGTTTGACCATGGCAAACCCCTATACTCTAACCCTTAACCCTTTTCCCTCTCTTTGCATATGTGTTTACAAACCTTGTATGCAGATTTTTCAAAGAGTTTGGTTTCAAAAATTGTTCAAAAATCCGTCAAAATTAGCACAACCCTAATTGAAACTTAGAGACCTCTTTCAACCCATTTTTTGTAGATTCAAATCTGGACACCTGTCAAAAAAGGAAGTGTAGACAGAGAGCTACAAAATATTGTCCTGAAATTCCAGAAATTCCCAAGTGGACTAAGTCACTATCAGTGGTGAATTAATCCCATTGTTAGGCCAAAAAAATTATTTTCACATTTCTGAGTACCCATTTGCCAAATTCCCATTCTAGTAGACTTTCCCCGAAATTGGACTAAGTTGCCCAGCTTGGCATAAGTGTCCCAGTCAACATTTCCAATCAACTATATAGGATTCTAGAGCCTCTCTACATCATAAATCAGATTCCAGGTGCACCTCACCATTTCTATTTAATTTTTTCATCATTTGTTTGCATTCTTAGGTGTTTTTGCATACATCACTGTGTTTTCCAGCACTTTGCATTTCTTAAGTTTAGCATCAATAAATCATTTATTTTTTTATATTATTTCATTTAGACATCATAATTAGACATATTAAACCCACATCACATCAATATTTGAATGTGAACATTGCATTTTGGCCCCAATCTTTACCCTTTTAGGTGAAAAGCCCTACAAGGGTCATAAAGCATTCGGGTCCCAAAATATTTGTTTACACTTACCCCATAGTTTCTTTGACTAATGGAGTTTGATAGGGATCATTTTCTTTCTTTTCCGTGGCATCCATTTAAATTTTCTTTATTCATTTTTCTTCATGATTTATTTTTCTTCAATGACTTGCTCTTTTTTGTTGTATATCTTTTTCTCTTTCTGTTGGTCCCAATTAATGGGTGGAAAGATGCAAGGACGATGATTCATGATATGGATACTTGTAGTGTTGGTAGTATTTTTAACATAAGGACTCCTCATGTTCTCTGTTTTGATATTTGCACTAGATAGAGTTGCCTCCAATGTTGTGGAGGTATCACTGTCATGATTAGATTTTATGTTTACTACAAAAACAATATCTTGTTGCTCAAGTTTTTTGATTATCTTTTTTGATTCCAAGATATTATGCTTTTCTAGGCCTAATAGGCCTAATCCTTTTCCTTGTTAATGCATGTGTTGAAAAATTCCTAATGAATATGACTTTTCTTAGACACACAATGTTACTTCTTCTACTCTTTGATGCTTCAGACTGTTAACTATTAGTATTGATTCCAAGGTACCATGTTCCCGTGAACATAATCATTTTCTCTAATAATGCTAGATACCTTCATACTCAATATCTTCACTATGAATTTTGGATGTGTCAAATTTTGATGTCGATTCAAGAGATGTTGATGATTCATTGTCCAAGTAAGGATCTTCTTTGTGGTTTGTACTTTGAAGTTCATCCTAAATTTTGATAATTTATATCATTGCTTGCTCTTGTGTGATGATGTCAATAGTGGGATATCCTTCTTTTGGATGAAAATCATCTATATGTCCATCGGTGTTGATGTCTTTGATAGACTGGAAGATGGTCATGAGGTCATCATAGTATTTATGGGAAGTGAGCTCTTTATCTAAACTTATGTTAGAGAAACTATCACTAAAAAATTGGAAGATACTATGTAGATTGTAATAATGCTTCAAGGATAGGAGATCTTAACCTTGACTCTATTTGGAGCAACTATCATTAAATGAAGGATTATTTTCTTGACATGACTCTTGGGTGAATGGTATAGCATTGGTAGAAGACTCTTTGGTAGCTTTAATGGACCTTTTGAATGGAGTAAGAGAGATTTCTTGTTGTATTGGAGCTTCTTAGATATTCCCAATGATGAATTCATATGAGCAAGGGATAGTACAATATGAGACATATTTAATGCCATTTCGATAGGAAACATTGCAAGAAACTATTGATTGATTTTGATTTTGCACTAGGATAGTGTCTTGATTCATGTATGATTCATCATTTTGTGATGAATGAATAACATGAATGTGTCCTACCACATTATCAAAGGTATGATTTATACTATTTGAGGTTTATGTATTTCTAAAATCTTTTACCCTCCCATGATTAGGCATAGCATTTTTATAGATCCCTAAATCTTCATTCCCTGATTTTTTATCGACATAAACTTCTCCTTGATCAATAAGGTCTTGGATGAGATTTTTGAGTTTGATAGATTTTTGTATTTTATGAATTTTTATGCAATGATATTGGAAAAAATCAGGTCTGTGCAAGAAGTTGAGTCCACTTTTTGGCCAAAAAGTGGAAGTGTTTTCCTTGATTTTTAGAAATTTTTAAAATTGATCTGAAATTTTGAAGCACTTAAAGACTAAATCTTTAAAAAGTTTAGTAATATGAAATGTAGTACTCGGATTCTAGTTTCCAAATATTTAATTTATTTTAATACCTAGATGACACAAATTGATTTTCAATAGGAATGTCTAAAAACCATTGTTTAAAAGTCTTTTTTTTTACCATACCATGCACATGTACATCCTCCATATTTTGACCTAAATAATTGTATTTTTTTGAATCCTTTTGAGATATGATCTCTAACACATTGAAGAATGTTCATGATATTTTTTTGTAATTTTTTATTGAATATATATTTTTTTGTTAATTTTTCATTGGTTATAATTGTTGTTTTGAAAATCCCACATGTACGTCACACATAATATGACCTAAAATTATCATTTTTTTCTTTTTTTCAAACTAAAAATAATTTTCTAAATATTGTTCAAGTACAATTTTTTTTCAAAAAATTATTTTTAAAAATAGTTATTAAAATAATTTTTAAAAAACTGTATATTTCAGGTTTATGGACCAATTTCATCAAAAAATATTTGAAAAATAAAAAATATAATTGATTTGGGAAAAAAATTACATATTTAGAATCTACACAATCTCATATGAAATGGGTTTTAATTTCATAAAATAATTTTGAAGAAAAACTCGTCAACCATATTGGCATAGTCATTTTTTTTCTCTTGATATTGCCATGACCTTGTACTTATAGTTCCAAGGCTAAGGGTTGGGTTACCGTGCCTTTTCTAATCCTAAATCCAAATTAGAAACATGGATTGTGATTTACAAACCTTTTGGAATGAGTACCCACTTTAAAATGGGTACCTATTCTAAAAAAAGAATGGGTACCCATTTTAAAGCTAAAAAATGACACTTCCATTAGAAGTGGACTCAACTTCTTGCACTTACCCAATCCTTATCAGTAATACCAAAATGTCTTTACCTCTTGTTCAAGATAATTTTAGTTTTTAAGAAGTTCAATATGTTTTGATTGAATCAACCTCTTAAACACCATTTCAAAGGATTCCCCTAAGGGAATGAACAATCATCAAGGAGTACTGTTTTGTTTTGTTGGTGTTCCTTGCGAAGAATTTGCATTTTAATAGTTTGTTGATTGTTTTTTTATTGTATAGGTACATTTTATGGTTCCTTAATAACAACCTTTGTATCCACCACACCATTATTAGTAATGTTCTTATTTTTGGCCCAAAAATTAGGGTTTTTCATTGGAACTAGATGATTGGATGTAATTTTGTGTGGATACCCTATAAATTAGGGCTCATTCAATATTGAGACCTTTTGATATGATTTCCTCAAATGATGTTACACATTTAATTCTTATTTGGAAGGCTAAATCTATTTCCACATTTCCTACAATGATTTCCACTTGTTATCTCTCAAGCATAAGCCATTTACATTTTCTTGTTTTATGTATCCATCATTGTAAGAAGGATGCAAATATTTCTCCCTTGTTTTGTTTAAGAGTTCCTCCAAGGTTACATCTTCATCAATGCTGTAGGAGAAATGGGAAAAAAATTGATCTATTATCTCTTGAAATGTTTTGATTCCTTGGGATAAGTGTGAAAGCCATTCCATGGCTTGGCCTCCCCAAATTCTTGGGAAGATACACAATAGATATGAATTATTATAGGATACTTCCATACATGTGCCACATATAACTCTCTAATATGCTCCTTTAGATTACCACATCCTTTTCATCTGTCAAATTTAGGTATCTTAAAATTCAAGGGGAATGGTATCATTGTGATATTATAATCAAAGGGGTAAGGACATACATCTTGCATTGTGTATAAATTTTTATTTTACCCATTTGAATGTCTTATATTTTCTACGTGTCTTTATTTGTGAAGATATGTCATCTAGAGGATTGTTCAATGGTGGAGCATATGTGGTGAATTATGAAATGAAAGATGAGTTGTAAGATATATTTTGATGTGAAAATATGTTATTGTTGTATGTGTTATATGGTGTGAATTGTAGATTGGTTTGATATTGTGGATTTAGAGGTGATGAAGGTGGTGGTGTGTTATATGCTCCATATGAATCTTGATTTGTGAAATTTTGTTGAGAACTAGAATATTATTTTTATTGTGGATTGTATTGCAAGCCTTGTTTTTGCTATTAAACAAGCAATTGTTGTTGAGAATATTGTTTTTGAGATTGTAATGCTTGTTAAGAAATAGCTTATTGTTGATTAATAGCTTTTTTTTCCTGAGGAGATGGGATGATGTGTTGTGAAGCTGGAATGATGTTTTGATTCGATGGAATGTATTAATTTGGTGGAATGGTGTTATGTGTGTGTTGTGATGGAGGGATGTTTTTATTTTGAACTTGATAAGCTTGGTATTGCTGATGTTGTGGGATTAAGTTTTGATTTTATGATACTTGATGTTGTAGATTTTTATTTTAAAGATTTTTTATTTTGATGAGGTGAAACTTTTCCTTGATATTGGGATGCTTGATGTTGTTGAGATATGAGATTTTGC
Source organism: Sequoia sempervirens (assembly GCA_007258455.2). Taxonomy (NCBI): domain Eukaryota; kingdom Viridiplantae; phylum Streptophyta; class Pinopsida; order Cupressales; family Cupressaceae; genus Sequoia; species Sequoia sempervirens. The sequence continues at coordinate 296,276 of VDFB02193121.1, forward strand.
AAGATTTGATTTTGTGGAGGGGCATGATGTTGAGAACTATTTAATTTTGAGACCCTTGATGTTGGGTATTTGTTGTGGACCTTGATTTTGTTGAGAACAATGATGTTGATACATTTGTTGAGGACCTTGATTTTGTTGAGAACCTTTACCTTGAATTTTTTACACACTAGGAATATTGCTGTGAACATTTGGAGAATTAGTTGTAAGTTGAAGGCTGCTATGTTGAGTATGAAATGTGGGTTGAATGTTGGTGTTTTGAGGGATCGTTGTGTGATTTCCTAGATTTTGATATTGACCCAATTGATTTCCTTGTTGATTTGTGAATTTTTTTGAATCAATCCTAGTGATTATTGATTGGATGGTAGTGTTTTGAATGCCCAAAGTTGTGTGATTTCCTAGATTTTGATATTGACTTGATTGATTTCCTTGTTGATTTGTAAAATTTGTTGAATCTATCCTAGTGATTATTGATTGACTTCATAAATGTGATGAGGATGGTTTTGGTATGGGATGCATGATATTATGAATCAAAAGTTCATTTTGAGAAGGTTGACTCATAGATGCAACATTTGCAAGTGATTTCTCCCTTAATGTGTTCACATAAAAACTTGAGTGAAGTTTTTTTCATCCTTGTGCAAGTGTGAGCATTTATTGACTTGGGCTTAATTTCAACATTAGGGTATGTGCAGGACCATGATGGGCCAAAAAGTGGCGATATGATGGTTATGTGTAGGGTATGTGGCTAACGACTTTTTTTTACCCAAAATTGATGAAACAAAAAGGGATTTTAAAGGAGATTCTCAGCTTTCCACCAATATAAATTATGCTTAACTTTGAATTTAATAAATAATTTTTTTTCATTTTCTATTTGAATTATGACTAAAGTCCTAATTGATAAGTTGATTGAAAAACATCTATAACTTTCAAATAGTATCACATTTTTTGAATTTGAAACATGCTTCGTATGCTATACGATTAAATAAAATAAAGTTGAATTTCATGACGTTTTGACCAAGTTAAGGTGGTTAGACATACGAGTTTTTATATTTTTTAATTTTTTTAATAAAAATATCATAATTAATTATTTACTTGGAAAAAAATTACAAAAAAATATGTATCACATCTAGACTTGAGTGCTCTACTTATATCTAAAATCTTATAAAAATATATTGTCATTTTATTGTGGTTAGGGTGGTTAGACAAACACCTACTTCTTATTTTTTCCCTGAAATTTAAGTACTACCGCATTGAAATTTCAAAGTTTCACCAAATAGATTTTTTTTTTATATAAACCTAGTAGTTTAGAAACTATATTCAATTTTCTACATGTTCTATTCTTACATATTTTTGAAATAATATATATAATTTATTCAAAATTTTAAGTCAAGTTTCCTAACTCTGATTTTTCTAAATTTTTCACCACTTAAGGGCCTGTTTTTTCCATGATGATCCTACACATAGCCATTATTTTTATGAGGTGATGAACTTGTGGATCTTGCTACATTTCAAGTAACTCTTTGGTAGTGAATTCATGAGGGTTGTTTGTGTTGTCTTCTATTTGAACCCTTATTTCTTGTGATCGTTAAGGTGTTGGTGGTTGATTATTTTGTGGATTGGAAGATTACTCTAATTAACTAAGTTAGGAATCAACTAAGAAACAAATAAATTGATCTAACTAAGCCATATTCCAAAGAGATTCTTCAAAATACTAATAAATCATTGGGAAAATATGATCTAACAAATGCAAACCTCGTATCTTCTCGATATGATCTATTGTACACATGCTTAAATTTATTTTTTTGTATTGTAGCTCCAGTCATGGAGATGGTGGGTCCTATGGCCTAGTTGGCATCCCCTTCTAGGACTTTTTCATCCCTCATAGGTGGCAATTCTGGTTCCTTGACTTCGTCTGCCCGTTCTTCTAAGTAAAATGTTTATGCGAATGGTTCTTTGCCTCGAGGTGAAGGTACTATCAATGTTCATCATGAAGTTGGATCATCAATGTTAAAAAAGAATCAAAAATTATATGCAAAAAAACTTGTGGGCTTCTCCTCTACTTTGAAAAGGGTCATGTTCTCCCCTTTAGTGTTAAAAAATTATTGTGTAGTTGAGAGGTTGGAAGATTTTGTCCCTGATGAAATTATGGATGAATCAGTGGCTAGCCTCTAAATGTCCTTAACTGGGAGGTTTTTAGCTTTTACACCTAACATTGATCAATTGTGCAGATGGATGAACTCAACCTAGTCCCTCAAGGGTGAGGCTAGTGCAAGTTCCATGTCTAATGGTCTCTTTTATTTGGTTTTAACAACTAGGAAGACCTACTTGTGGTTCTAACTAGGGGCCCCTAGGAATTTTACAAAAACTTTAAGAATTGCTTGGCACTTTGTAAATGAAAACTGGTTCTTCACCCCTCCATAGATCTTGGGTCAGTTGCTCCTACCTAGGTGATGTTTTTTGGCTTTCCCCTTGAATTCTAGAACTATAAGGTGTTTTGGGGAATTGCTTATTCCTTTGGGAGCCTATTGGCTATGGACAAGGTCACTACTCAGAGATCTTGGCTAGTGTTCACTATAATTTGTTTCAGTGTGGTTGTCAACAATGTTCTTCCCACATCTATTACCTTGAAATCTAAGTTTGGTTCCTAGACCCAATATTTGGAATATGAAAATGTTGGATTATTGTGCCTACAACATCATAAGTGTCACCATCTCAGCAACTCTTGTTGGATGGTGTCCCTTCAAAAGAACAAGGGTCATGTTGTCTCCTTCCTCCCCTTATGACTCTCTGAAGGTAGACAATGGTTCTAATATGGCCCATGTCAAGTTTAGACCAAGGGCATAGAAAGGGTGACTATTGAGCCTATGTTGCAGGAGGGTGTTGCTTTCTCCCCCCTAGTGGAAACAAGAGTCTCTAACGGTATTCCTACTAGGGGTGAGAACCCCGTCTCTACTATGGGCTCCTACATTTCTGATAAATGCCTAGATCTTTATGTCTCTCTAAATAAGGAGGAATCAACCTGTCTTGGGTTTCTTTATGATAATATGCAAGAGTCGTTGGCTATCTTGGGGTTCAAGGAATTGGCCCCATCCTCACCTCTGATGAAAGAGTTGAATGATGATGTCTAGATGCAAGTACATGGCAAGTCAAAGAAGAAAAATAAAATGGATGTAGGAAATGATTCTAAAGTGGTTTGGGCAATCAATAAGAAGGTTAGACTCAAAGAAGCTACTAGAGACATTGCTTCTAGGAAGTAGAGGACCTTTTAGGGGCTCTATAATGGATTTAAAGCTAAAAGGTAATCAGGGAGTGTTCTCCCCCTCGACCAGGTCAAGGTGTTGCTAGCCCCTTTTTGTTTTCTAATGAATTTTTTGTTGTGTAATATTAAAGGATTTAATAGTCCTTTAAACAAAATATTCTCAAATGTTTGATTTATGACGTCAAAATTGATGTTTTATTAATCCAAGAAACCCAGATGTAAAAGGATGTGTTAGAGAAAATGGTGAAGTCGGTCTAGCCTAAGGCTCATTATTATGTCTATGGATTAAGTAATAAAAAATGTTTAGAAGTCATCTTTGATGATTGTAGAACTGATTTGGAATGGTATTTTGTCAATATTTATGCCCCTAACTCTAGAAATGCTAAAAACCAGTTGCGGGATTTTCCATTTGGGTGAATCTCACTTATTCAAGATAAAATGTGGATGCTTGCTTGTGACTTCAATACTCCTTTATACCCTTTGAAGAAGCTTGGTGGTCTTGAGTATGTCTTTGATAGTAGGCTATATTTTCTAATTTTATTTCCAATCTGAGGCTCCTAGATATGGAGTTTTTGGGGTCCAAATTCACTTGGTCAAATAGACGCAGTGGTAATATTCTTATTTAGGAAAATTGGATCATGCTCTAATATTTGGTGATTGGGATATCCTTGACAAGCTTTAGCTATCTGCTTTTCCAAGTTCTACCTTTGACCATAGTGCCATGGTCTTAAAATGGGAAGATAATAGAAAATCAGATCCTTTTCCTTTTAGGTACAAGATAATGTGGAATCTACACCAAAAATTTAAAGACCTAATTAAGAGATGGTGGAACCTACCTTTTGAAGGTATTCCAATGTTTAGAATAGTTCAAAATCTCAAAAGAATAAGGTGTAATTTCTTGGGTTGGAATAAATTCATGTTTGGGAATATTTTCCAAATGAAAAAAATTGTTATTCAAGAACTTAAAACTATTCAGGACCTCATGAAGGTTGGGACTATTGATGAAGCTACTATTGTGAGAGAAAAGGAGCTAAAAAATGAATTGTTTGAGGAACTACTAGGAAAGAGATATTCTAGAAACAAAAGTATAGGGTGCTCAGTGGTTGAATGAGAGGGATAGGAACACTAAGTTCTTTCATCAATCCACCCTCAAACATAGGAGAAGGAATAGGATCTGCTCACTTGTCAAGGATAATGGGGACCTTCTTACTAAGGATGAAGTCCTAGAATTGGAAGTTGTTTCTTTCTTCTATGATGGAGGTCATCCTCAGGCTCCCTTGTCTATTGTTTTCACCTCTCTCATGCAGGTTATTTCTAACTTGATTTCCCTTGATGAAATTAAGTCTTCAGAGTGTAGGGTTTCTTTACAAGAAGTCAAATCAGTTGTCTTCTCCTTTGGTGTTTATAAAGTGTCAGGCCTAGACGACTTCCCTCCCACCCTTTTTTAAGATTTATGGGGAATCTTAGCTGATGACCTACTAATCACGAGAGACTTTTTTTATGCTGGTAGGCTTCTTAGAAAACTAAATTCTACTTACATTGTTGTTCCTAAAAAGGAGGATGTGAGTTCCATGGTTGATTATTGACCTATTAGTCTTTGTAACACAGTCTACAATTTTTTTTCCAAAATCATGGTTAACAAGATAAGGCCTTTGCTAGAGAAGATTATCTCTTGGAACCAAAAATGGTTTATGGTTGGAAGACATATTTTAGATGTGACGATTATTTCTCATGAATTTGTTCACTATATGGTATACTCCAAAATCCCAACCATGGCCCTTAAGCTAGATATATCCAAGGCATACAATAGGGTCTCCTGGGACTTTTTGTTTGTTGTGGTAGAAAAGATTGGGTTCAGGGGGAGGTTCCTTAAACTGATTAGGGAGTGTCTCTACCACTAGATTTGTTGTCCTCCTTAATGGTGTCCCTAATAAAAGATTCACCTATGGGAAAGGGTTAAGACAAGGCGATCCCTTATCCCCATATCCTTTTATTATTATTGCCAAAGTCTTGGGCTGAAATCTTCAATAGAGTCTTGATTGGGGCCACCTCAGTGGAGTACATGTTGCTTCTTCCTTATCTCCTTCCTCTCACTAGCAGTTTGTGGATGATACCTTTATTTTTTTTTAGCTTTAGTAGTGGAAGATGCTAATTGGAAGGATATTCTTAATACTTGTATACAGAGCTCTTTGGATGGTTTATAAACTACAATAAAAGTAAACTATTTTTTAAAATTCTACTCAATAGGTGAAAGATAGAATTTTGAGAATCCTATGGTGTTAGATCACCAAACTTCCTCACTCATATCTGGGCCTACCCCTTTGTAGCAAGAAACTGACTAACTCCTTCTAGAATGGTATTGTAGAGAGGACACAAAAGAAGCTTGCAGGGTGGAAAGGGAAACTTCTTAGTTAGGCTGGTAAGCTGATGTTTTTAAAATATTCTCTCCAAAATATATCGGTTTACTATCTTTCTCTTTTTAAAATTCCATATTTTATCATAAGTAAAATTGAACAATCCAAAGAACCTTTCTTTGGTTGGGCACTAAGGAGAAATCTAGAATTTCCCTTGTTAGCTAGGAGAAGGTTTGTTCTCCTAAAGAGCATGGAAGGCTTAGTATAAGAAGACTTAAATATTTTAATAAGGCCTTGATGAGCAAAATGGGTTGGATTTTAATGCAAGGTAAAAAGATTGGCCCTAGATCCCATGTGCTATATACATGGGAAATGACCCCCCAAGTAGCTTCTTACTTAAACAAGATTTCCCAAGGGGATCGGCATTTTGGAATAACATTCTAAAAACTTGAAACTTATTGCTTCAATGTATCAAAAGGAAAGTGGGAGATGGGAGTAACATTAATTTTTGGGAGGAAGTGTGGGGTATGGGTCCTAAGCTCTCCTCGGTGCTTGATATTTGTCCTATCAAACAAGACTTTCTATCCCTTTATGGTACTTTTGTCTATTGGCATATCAATTGGGATGATAAAAATCCCAATTGGAGAAACTTTGAAAAGGATGTTAATGGTCTAAGATTGAGCATGGGTAGTAATGTGCTTCACTATTCTAGCATCTTCAATTTCGTCAACTCTATTTTGGGAGACTATTGTCTTGCTATTCAAGGTAGTGTTGATGAATATATTTTGTGTGACAACCCCTCTAGAGCCTTTTCAATTAGATCTTCTTACAACTTTTTGGTTGTTTCCCTTGCTATGGATCAAAGTTTTATTTAGTCCAAAATCTAGTTCTCTAAACTAATTCCTAAAGTCAAATGTTTTCAAATGATGGGAAACGTTACATGGTCGAACCTTAACCATTGATGTTCTTAATAAAAATGGATTCCAATTTGTGAATAGATGTACTCTTTTCCTTTCTGTTGAAGAGTTGATTAACCATATTCTCATTCATTGTCCCTTTTCTTGGGAAGTTAGGTCCTTGACCCTACAAAACCTTCTTTTAGATTCAATGTTTCCTCATGACTTGAAGGACCTAGTGTGCGAGTGGAATTTTTTCCCTTTCTCTCATATAATTATCAAGGAGCTATGGTATCATGTCCCTCCTATGGTTTGTTGGAACCTATGGAAGGAATGTAATAATAGAATATTCAAGTAAAAATAGAGTGCTAAGGTTTTTAATAGTATGAAACAAAATTTGTTTAAGAATCTGAACTTGAAATCTTTTGGATTCTCTAACTCTATGCCTAATTATAAGGACATTAGAATTAAATAGTAGTGGGGGCTTAACTTGGACCTGACCAAGATCAAGTAGAACAATATCTATAGAAGGAAAATGACCATTTGGTGGGCCCCCTGAAGGGACGGGTCAAATTAAATTTTGACAGATGTTCCAAAGGAAATCCTAGTATGGTAGTGGCTGGTGGTTTAATTAGAGACCACAACGGGAGATGTATTAATGCCTATGTGAAATGCATAGGTATATATACCATTGTCAAAGCAGAAGTTGTGGCTACCTGGAGAGGAATTAAGAGGCTAAAAGATCTAGGTTTTGACCATGTCATGATTGAGGGTGATTGGAAACTGATTGTGGATTGTCTAAATGGCTTGTCTAAGCGCCCTTGGAATATCAATATCTTTATTTTGGACTCTAAACGAGTTCTCTCTTCTATGGTGGGTGTCTTAGTTTCTGATATCTATAGAGAAGGAAATAACCCTGCTAATGCAATATCCAACATGGGGCTCTCCTTTCCCCATTGGAAATTCTATAAATTTCAAAATATTTCAACACATATCAAGGACTAGCTAGCTCAGGACTAGATGGTTCAGGCTCCTTTTAACCTTCAATCATGTTGTTGTCTGTCTTTCTTTATGTGGGTCTCTCTACTATTATGGTTAGGTTGTTGGTCTCCCATTCCATTCAGATTTCAAATTTGAATCATAACATCCATTGTGTGATGTGTAGTAAAAGATAGAGTTGCCTAATTTCAAATTTAAATTTGAATCTCAACATTCTCAAGATGACATGTCACAAATGGTCAGATTATACTTAGAAAGCTAAAGATACATATGGTGGCGGTATGGTGGCAATCCACACAATTTGCATGTTCGAAGGTATGCTTGTATACTTGGCATGCTTATCTGGTTCCAGCTCAAGGGGTGAGGTGCAATAACTGTGGCAAGAAGGATGACTTTGACATGGGGTGGATGATGTCAACCTTGGCAGATTTCATTACTTTGTACGCCTTTGTGACTTGGAACTCTCTTTTCCACATGGTTTGGGTGTCAAAGGCATGCTTGTATACCCGACATGCTTATCTGGGTCTAGCTCAGCGGGCAAGGGGTAATGACTATGGAAAGAAGGATGACTTTTATGTGGGGTGGATGATGTCAACCTTCAAAAATTTCATTACCTTATACACCTTTGTGACTTAGCGTTGTCATTTCAAATATTTGATGTTGATGGAGGATTTAATAGGATAGTATCCCATGACTTATTATGTTTTGATAAGTCCTTCATGGACTTATACTCGAATTAATTTCTCCCTTGAGATAGATTACTTTTTGAGGGAAGGTTGAATGACATGACAATAGATCCTCTCTCCCCTAAAGCCAAGAATTTGAGGTGTAATTCCATCTTAATAGATGATTCTTGTGTCTCCTCTTCATTGTTCCCTCATGTGTTTCCTAAGCCACAATATTTTAGATGTCCTTTCAATAAAAGTTTGGGCTATTTCTAGTTCTTTATTTTCATCATTATTGATTGTAGCATCTACTCTCACATGGATTGTGGGTTCATGAATTGGTCTGACAAAATTTTGTGGCATTTTATCCTCCCTCCAACTTACTTCATGGATCCTACTAGACCTTTCTATAAGTTATGTGATGATAGCACCTTGCTTATGGAGGTCTTGTCCACTATATTTTCACCAAATTGGGGCATCAACTATATTATTTTTTCTTTTATTACTTTCTCACCTAATAATTTGACTGTTGAGAAAGGTAATTTTTCTTTCTTCCACTGTTGTCACTATAATTCGATGGGGGGTCCTAGGAAAAGGTCTGAGCCATTATCTTGTGTGCCTTTACGGTAGAGCATCAAGCTATGGAAGCTATTTGAGGAGGTTGGTATGACACTAGTTTTTATGGTGATGCATTGTTACAATGATGGCATTACTACTAAGTTTTACAATTCTTGGAGAGAGGATAGAGTTCAGATTGATAATATAGGGTTTGAAGTGTTTCCCAAGTTTATTGCGGTTGTGATAGGTCTTTAGTATAGTGGCCTAAGGGTGTCAAAATTATTAATGGAAATTACCACAATTTTTTGGACTACTTCTTGGAAGGTGATGAGAAGCTGGTGAGAAGCCAAAATGGCTATGATAGAGAGCACCTCCTGGTTCCTTATGGGGTTGTTAGTGTTCATATCATAACTTACTTCACTCTCGAATGGTGCTACACCACTGTCCATGGGTACCATTTTTTCTTTCTATGTCATATATGTAGGAATGAGAAAATTAACATACTTTTCTTTCTATTTTTGTCTTTAAAAAAGTGTAAAGCTAAGGGTGCCTTTCCCCCCTCTCCACTAGGGTTTGATCCTGTATCTTCTTAATTAGGTTGTTCCACTATTACCCCCTCTGTCGAGACCTCCTGGTGATATCCTTTCTTTTTTTTTCCCTTGTTTTTGATGTGAAACCCCTCCCTGGCCCTTGCCTAGCTATTTCTTCTTGTGCGGGTACTTCCTTTGTGAGACCTCCTGCCAAAAATCCCCCTATTGATCCTTCCAATTTTAAAAATTATTCAATTAAAAGCCTTCTTACCAAGGAAAACCCTACTACTCAAAATCATAAAGGGAAAGAGGCTTGTGTTAACCCCCTAGGTAACTCTAGCACTAAATGGAAGTCCTATGATAGTTTAGATCCAAAAACTGCCAAAAAATTCACCATTGAAATTACAAACGAGGAGCAAGGAAATTTGGACATTTCTAGAAATGAAGGTGTGAGAGGCGGTCAACTAGGATTGTTGTCTAGTTTGGCAAAGGGAAGAAGCCTTTTTTTGAAGAGCTTGGGGATGACCCTAAAGAGGAAACTCTGCCTCCTACTAATTTGAGTAAAAAGGAGTTGTCGGTTATGTTGGGAGAAGATCTCTCAGATAATTCTACAATTTGTGAACATGATGAAGAAATGGTTGGTGATGACCAACCAGTGATTGAAGATTCAAAGGATGATGAAGAGGAAGGGCTTCAAAATATTGAATGTGAGATTGAGAATGTGGTTAGGGAAGTTATGTATGGGATGGATAGACATTCTATGAAGGAAAAAAGTGGGGTGATGCAGGATGGTGTTAGATCCCTAGAGCCCTATGCTTCTCAAATCCATGAGCTCCATCAGAAAGTGGACAAGATGGACATGGCCTTCAACAATTTAATGGTAATTACTTTAGGAATAATGTGAAAGGCCATCTTTGGGGTGGTAAGCATGCTAACTAGGGCTAGGAAAGGCCATCAAAAGAAGCAAGCCTCTCAGACTATGGAGGAGCAACTAGATGGTGTAGTGATTGGTTTGATGGATCAGTATAGACTATAGTGGGTCAATGAATGAAACTTTATCTACTTTTTGAAGGAGTAATTGGGTCTAGTGGTCTATTTTTTTTGGTTTTTTTCTCATTAATCTTAATGGGCTTGCGTGCCCTTCGTAAAGTTAGTTTTGGTTTTGTCTTTAGGGTTGATGTTCTTTGCTAGTTGGAAGTTTATGTAGTTTTGTGTTGTTAGGTGTCAGACTTGCTGCAAGGTGTTGGTTGGTTTATTGGCCCCTACTATTTTGTTGGGTTAGTTTTGGTGGCCTCTAGTCCTCGTTTTTCTCTCTAGTTGGGTTTAGGGGCCCTTTTCCCTACTTTTGTTACCAAAAACAAATGCAAACCTTATCCCATTGGAAGATTAGTGTTGGATCTTATGTGGAGTGCTTATTCACAAGCCTAATCCATTTTAAATGATGTGAAGCTTGATGAAGGTGATGAATGAGTAGCAATGGTGATTCACAAATGGTAATTGATCTCAAAGATGAATGCAAAATTTAGTATAATGTAGTTGCTCAAATGCTTGTGAATAATAATTCATGTAAAATGAATACTATTTATAGAAATTTTGAAGGAATCAATGGCTAAGATCAAATGGGATAATCAATGGATATAATTGCATGACAAGAAATGACATGGATCAATGATAAAAACAAGGATTGATATTGCTTAATGGCATGGATCAAAGATATTAATTAAGGGCTCAAATTACTTGAGAGAAATGTAAATCCCATGATTTTAGGAGCATGTGGGAGATTTCCATGTGGAGGGAAATATTTGAATTTGAATTGGGGGAATATTCCATGTGAATATTCTTTGAATGATTGGAGGATTGGAGGAAATTAGTCAATTAAATAATTAAGAAATTATTTAATTGTGCAAGTGGAGGGAATGTAAATCTTTAATTAAACAATTAGAAATCATTTAATCAAAGTGGGATTTAGGAAATTTAATTAAATAATTTTCATTATTTAATCAAATGAGAAGACTTAAGAGAATTAATTAGATAACTTGCATATTTAATAAAATAAGATGAAAATTAGTTTGAAGGGGTCAGTTAATTAAATAATATTAATTATATAAATAATAGGAGAAAATAGTGAATTTACTTAAACAATTGACATTATTTAAGTGGTAGATTGGAGTTAAAGATCCTATGATTCTCGTACTAATTGGGACCACTCTTTCAGCGTGGTGGATTTGAGGAACGACCCAAATAATTTGAGACCTTATGACCCAATCTAGAACAAAGGTCCAATTTGAAAAAAATGTAAATTGGATGGAGACCAAGAGCATGCTTTGAAATCCATCTATCATCTCAAAAGAAATTTGAAGCACCAATCCGAACCTGCCGACAACTTCCCTAAGAAATCAAATTCTTAGTTTTGAGGAGATTATTCCAAATGTTGGACCTTGAGGGGATTTCAAAAATATAAAGGAGAGGACTTCCCTGCAATGCAGATACTTATCTTTGAGGATCAAAATCCATTTAACCTATTTATTCAAAAGTTTCCAAGTGACTTTGGTGATGAGAGCCAAGTTCATCTATCTAGTTTTTCTCAAGTTTAGACCACCATATAGTTTCCAAGAACACAGTGTCCCAAATCACCAGGGAGTAACAATTTTTTTCTTCTATTCCTAACCAAAGGAACCTTCTCTCAATTTATTGTAATTGTTGGCCTATGAAATATAAATTGGATTTCTTTCTCGTATTTAATTACAATCAAAAAGTGGCATATGACCAACTTTGTGTCCCATATAGCAATGGTCATTGTTGGGTTTGTTTTATCGTTGAGTTATGAATGAAGTGTTGATTTGGTTGTTCTTGACATAACACTATTGGTCGTCACGGTAGGGGAATATCTACTCTCCACTAGATCCTAACATTAGTTCAACATTTTTTAATTGATCTTTTGTATTTGAACATTTGTGTATAAGTTTGTTATTTCTAAAACATATCCATATCACATTGCCATCTTATAATTTAAAAAATACAATAAAAGAAAAATAATTTTAATTTCTAAAACTTATTCCTAATTAACTAAAAATATTCTTATTGTTTCTATTGCATAGTATTCTTAATATGATTTTAAACTAATAGATAATTTTTTATTTTTTATTTTTTCTTACCAGTAGATTTCTCTCTATGATGGGTAGCTTTATTTGATTCATAATGTTGTTTTTAAAGGTTATTTTCTCTAAAGAATTAGGTACCTTTGCAAGATGCATAATTACTATCTTTAAATGATATTTTATAAAAGTATATTATTATGATATGATAGTTTAATAATATTATTCTAGAAATGTCTTACGATATTTTCTAATGTCCCTTTATAACTAGATTTTAGGAGCATTTAACAATATTTTCTAGGCATTATTTTAGTGTCACTTTTTGGAAAAAAATATTATTTTCATGCCATGTTTTGATCCCAACGTCTCATTTTTTAATTTTAATTCATTGAATTTCCCCTATTTACATAGACATCTAATTCTTGATTGTTTATAAAACATTAACTATTTACCCATGATTTCCACACATTTTCTTCTTATAGAATTTATATTTTTGGTTTCATGATTGATAATAGTAAATAAATAACTTCCTATACCATTTTCTAGAATTGGTTCTTGGCTATCACATAGTATAAATATAAGAAATTTGGTTGATTTGGATTTGGTACACTTGTACCTTCAACATCTTGCTTAACATTTAAATATAGTAGTCTTTTGTGGACAAAAGGGCAACTAGATCTTTCTTCTAACTTTATCATTGAATGTTTCAAATATACCATTTTACAAACAACATTGTGATGAAGGACCTCTTCATTCTTCACACAAAAAGTGATTTACTTGAAATGCATACTATTTAAGAAAACTTCTTTAATTGAATTTGGTAATATCAATTTAATACTACAATTGTCTATATTATTGATTTCTTTTTCGATAGCAACAAATATTAGTCTTACTATTTTTATTTAATAAAGTATAAATATGTTATTTCCTCTATTTTGCATTTCCTTTCTATTAGATTTAAATTATCACTAATCATTTATCGTATTGACACAATTCAAGTCTACCACTTTTTTGTGACCCTATGTAGACTTGCACATGCATTAGAATTAGATTCTCAAGATTTTTTAATCATTTTTGTTTTAAATTTTATCTTATAATAATAATATATAGACCAAATTGTTAATATTTTTCTCCATTTTATTAGCTTAGTCTAGATGCACTTAGGCTTAGCACACATGTGGAAACACACATACACATAGGTCTTAGTCTTAAACATATAGAGATTAAGTGCACACACTCTCCAATATTCTTTGCTTGGTTATGTGTAAAATCAAAAGACTAGTAATAGGGGCTTAACTTGAAGGAAAGCTCCTAAGAAATCACACCATTCTCCTTTTTTCTCCCAATATAGATTGTACATGGGACCACTTTGTAAGACTCAAACAAACACAATAGATTTGTTCTTTGGTTGTAACGTCTTTAACTCTTCTTGTGTAAATGTTTAATTGTTAATCTAAATGAAAACATAAAACACTAAATGAAACATTATTCTAAAGAAATTGAACTAAATTAAAACAAACAAAATTCTTTAGTGCCGTCCCATTTTTCTCTATCCACAGAGATTCTTTTGAAGCTTTTTGGCTCTCAGATTGTGTAAGCTTCTCCAAATGGCTGCTGCAGAACGAGTATGCAAAGGAAAACTATTCTAGATGCTGATGAAAGTGAAAATGCAGATGAATATGGACAGGGGCTGTAGATTATGTATAGGGGCTGTGAATTGAAAATGTCATGATTCTACTGCTATTATGCTATGATTCTATGCTATTGCTATGAAAATGCTCTATGAATGCTGGGAATACTATGCAATTTTGCCTATAATTTACTTGCTTCAAATTCTATATATGATTTTGGAGCTCCCGGCAGCTGTATTTATAGATTTTTTTGCAGGCTCCATCCCGGCTGGCAAGAATCTACGGCTATGAATTTGTCTGGTAAATTTGAATGGTGAGAGATTGAGAGGTTGAGAAGAAAATGGGGGAGGTTGAGAGGTTGGAGAGAAGGATGGAATCCTGTCTTCAACCCACGGGAACAAACCTGCACAGGAACAGAAGAAATTTAATTTTCTGTTTTGGCCGTTTGCTTCCCGGGAGTTGAAGATAAATCCCAAATTAAATAAATATTTAAATTTATTTAATTTCATTTATTGCTTTTTGATATTTGATTTTTAATTTTTGAAAACTATAGAAGAATTAATTAAATATTTTGTAATATTTAATCATGATGTGGCTTTAGAAGATTTTTGAAATATTTAGAAGAATTTAATTAAATATTTTTGGAAATATTTAATTATGAATAGATATAAGAATCAAATTAGAGGAAATAATTAAATATTTTTAGAATATTTAATTATAAATGATATTTAGAAGAAGAATAATATTTTATTTGAATAAGATATTCAAACGAAGATTATTGATAATTAATATAAATAAATCATAATATTTATTTAATTAATTTAGAAATGAATACGAAAGGATGATTAAATAAACTTATTTATTTAATCGAAATGAAAGAATGAAGAAATATAAATAAATTATTTAAATTTATTTATACGCAGATAGAATTTGAAGATTTTAATTAAATATTAAAAATATTTAATTAATTACCAGACAATGTGATGTGACCATTTTTAAGTGTATACATTTTGCCCCTCTTTGAAGTGATGTGTTTTACGCATTACTTCAAAGAATTTTGAAATTTTGCCCCAAATATTGATTTGAAATGTTGATAGATGTATGCCCCCGCGAACGATGAATCGATATTTGAATTTTTTTTTTTTTTTTTTAATTTTGAATTTTTCAATTTTTATGATTTTAAAGATATCGATTCAGCGTTCGAAACTTATGATATGAAGAAATTGACCTGATAAGATATGAAATGAAAATTTGATGAAGAAATTGCCCCTGGTATGTGAAAATATGATAAAAATTCTCCAATTTTACCATTATATAGGTTAAAAATGTCATTTTCCATGTCATTTTCAATTTTAACCTAGTAAAATTTGCAAATATTGAGCTCTGAGTTGATAATCATGGCACTTCCAGTTCACCTGCACCGTTTCGAGCGTATCCGACGTCATCAGCGGCCGGCGCACTACGGACCTCCGGTATGTGTCTCGCAAATTCCTGTCTTTCGAAAATTTTGTTTTTGCGCACGTTTTTAATGTTTATTGTAGAAATTTTTGAGTTTTAGCGCTCTTAAGGTTTTTCATAGCGCAATCAATAATTTTCATAGCGCGTTTAATACTGTAGCGCCCTTAAGGCGTATCGTAGCGCATTTGAAATTTTCCATAGCGCATACAATGTCGTAGCGCCCGTGAACTATTTCGTAGCGCATATGATATGTATTGTAGCGCTATTGATTTCTTAGCGCATTTGAAACTTATTACAGCGCTTTTGATATGTCTTGTAGCGCAAAATATTTCATAGCGCATATGATAAGTTTTGTAGCGCTCTTGATTGATTCTGTAGCGCAAAAGTTTCTTTAGCGCTGATAAGGAATTTTGTAGCGCCCACAATTAGTTCTGTAGCGCTTTTTGTTCCACATGATAAATTTGTTTCCCAAATTGTTGGAGAACAAATAGTAGCTGATAAATTTGCTTTTAAAGTTGTTAAAAACAAATAGGATAGATAAGTTTTCTCCTAAAGTTGTTAGAAAGAAACTTGATGTTGATTATTTGCGTTCCATGATGATGAAAAACAAATAATTTGATTGATTCATTTTGGATTGATACGTTAAGATGATTTGATATTGATGTTGTTTTGATGATGTATGTGAACAGGAGAGACTAGGTGTCTTGCAGGTACGAGAGACTTTCCCGAGCACATGGTCATTGATTCCTCATTTATTACAGTCTGATAGAGATGTGATTGATGCTTGTGGTTTGACTTCATTACTTGATATGCCCGAGGTTCGCCTCAATAGGGCTCTATTGACAGCACTTGCAGAGAGGTGGCATAGCGACACCAACACCTTTCATTTACCGACCGGCGAGATTACAGTAACTCCCGAGGACGTATATCGCATCCTACGGATCCCAGTGATGGGAGAGATTGTTGTTTTTGACAGACGAGAGGCTGGAGGTACTCTTGCTTTGAGACGGATATTCAGAGATACTCAGATAGCCGGATACTTCATCCCATGGGGTGAGATTACAGATACCTATCCACCTTTACCAGCTGTACTTGCAGGATTCATTGGAGGTGTGTTGTGCCCCGACCATAGGTCGAAGGGGTTCGCGATCGGATGGGGTCGTGTCTTAGAGAGCATGGTGATGCAGGGGACACGGTATGCATGGGGTACCTGTATGCTAGCCCACTTATATGACGAGCTACATCATATCGTATATGGTAGAGGCCGGAGTTTTGCTGTCGGATGTTCATTATTACAGATATGGGCATGGGAGCATTTTGCAGTGTTACGTCCATTGACTCGAGGAGAGCGACCAGCTGGTCGAGCATACAGATGGAGATATGCACATATTATTGCTCAGCCTAGACTGGGCAAACTAGTGTATTGGCAGCGGCTGTTAGATAGTTTGGACACAGTATGCTGGAGACCATATTTGGATTGTGAGCCATGGCCAGAGGATGCGAGGGAGATGCCTTTTGTATGCACTTCCAGATTTTTGATTGGACGGACCACATGGATCTTGGAGAGATTTCTTGCTGGACGTGTATTGCGACAGTTTGGTCGGACTCAGGGTATGCCTGTTGGTTCAGCTATTTATGCGCGGCGACAGGCAGAGCTTGCAGTGTGGGGCCCACGGATCTCTTATGATGCAGCTGTTGCAGAGTTCATCAGTTTAGGAGCACAGATGTGGGATTACCAGGTGGATGTTCTTGATGCAGGAGCGACACCAGAGTATGTTCAGTATGTTCTACAGCATCCACCTCCACGCATGTTTGATCCTGATGAGGCCGTTGCTCCTGTCATTGGACAGAGACGTCGACAGAGAGACTCAGAGTCAGGTGATGACGATTCAGAGGACAGTGATGACGAGGAGGGTAGTGGAGATGATGACTCACATGGAGATGATGGTGATGATGGTAGGGGTGGCAGGAGAGGCGGCAGGAGAGGTAGTAGAGGAGGTAGGGCAGGCAGAGGTGGACCACGGATGAGGCATACTGACCCATCCCCGTCAGTGGATCCGACAGTAGCGAGTCAGATATCTTCTCTGCAGAGCACAGTACAGAGCTTACAGGCTCAGCTATCACAGGCACAGGCCTTGATTTCACAGTTGCAGGGTCAGGTGACTTCGATCACTGCCGAGAGAGATGCGGCTAGACAGCGGGGTGAGCAGGCCATTGCCTTAGCAGATAGCCTACAGAGAGTGGCAGGGAGCACTTTGCCAGGTGATATGATGAGGGAGGTTACGAGGGCTACTCGAGAGGCAGAGTTTTATCGCACTAGATATCATGATGTAGTCCCAGCTGAGCAGAGAGAGAGCTACACTCAGTCATGATCTACTCATGGTCGCTCTCGTACTACCAGCAGGGGTGTGACACAGCCATTACCTCCTAGAGGGCCACCGGGGTCAGGCGGAGCAGGTCCATCAAGGGCAGGTGATACAGGTCCATCAGGGGCAGGTGGTACAGGTCCTAGGCCAGCTCCATCACAGGATAGTTCGGCCTAGTGCATTGTATATGATCTCTTTTATGATATTCTGTTGAGACATTTTGTATACACCGTGAGATGATCACATTTTTGATGATATTATATCATTTGTAGTTTGACATCCTTGTACATTTTGACATGCATTTTTGAAATATATGAAATGCAGTGATGATTTTACATGATATATATATGATGTGGACTATATGATGGCTTCATGATTTATGATTATTTATATACATGATGGTATGAGACGAAATTTATTTGATGAATAAATGTATGATGTATGTATGTTTTGTTTTTATGATTTTCTAATGCAAATGTATGTAAAATGTATAAAACAATGTTTTGTGAATGTCAAAATATACTCAGTCATATTTGATAAGATATAAATCTTTGAGTCTTTGCCAGCTTTTTAGAAATCTATAAATGCAAAATGCAAATTCTAACATGAATGCAATCTATACTAACCATGCAGGACATTCATACAATATTTCCATTTGGAGATCTTATACATGCTTTTTGTATCATCATAGAGCTTTGAAATGTTGAAAGTTAATACAAGCATCAAAGGGTATGTTAGCACCAGTGATGACCTGAGTATTGCTTTCATGATTTTTAATATAGCAAGTTAATACAAGCATCTAGGTATAATTGAACCAAGATGACCTGAGTATTGCTTGCATAAACAGACAAGAGTTAACCCATTTCCCATGCAAATTCCGAAATGTCATCCATGATCCATAGTAGAGCAGGTCTCGCGACCAATTTGCATAGTACTAATGATTTCCTCGCAAACAACAGACAAAGAAAAATCATACTCCTTCCTTGCTTTTCTAGTTCAGTACATCATCGAATTACTCCAGAGATATGATAGAAAATCAAACAACCATTCAAATCCTGCTTAAGGCATTTCAAACATTTATTCAGATTAAGATCATCCAATTTGGTTATCATCATTGATATTCTCACTTCGATAGTTGTTTGGATCATGTTGTTTTTGATTTTCATTGGCATAAACATGTTTGTGATTGATTTGATTTGACAATGTTTGTTTTGTTTTGTCAAGCTGTTATTTGTCTGCTTGTGATATTTTGAAAGCTCGTTGCCCTTCTCTTGTATGTTTGCCAAGTTTGCCAAGTTTCACCCACTTGTTTTTATGTTTTCATTTAGATTAACAATTAAACATTTACACATTTTTGGCCACCGTGGGGCACTTGCCCCTTTTTAATGTTTTGTTTGCAGTTTTTTTTGACAGGTTACAAAAAAAAACCTCGGAATAGCGCAAGAAACACGTTTCGGAAGAACACCTCCAGTTTAGCGCCCGTGAAGACTGTTTTAGCGCCCGTGACATTTATTACAGCGCCCGTGAAGACTGTTTTAGCGCCGTGACATTTATTACGCCCGTGAAGTTTTAGCGCCCGTAACAAGTCTTTCAGCGCTTGAAGACTGTTTTAGCGCCCGTAACTAGTCTTTCAGCGCCCGTGACGAGTATTGCAGCGCCCGTAATATGTTTTGCAGCGCAAATTTTTAGAAGACTGTAATCTGTAATCTGTAACTTTAGTTTAGTTTAACTGACTCCGACGCAGCCACGGACAGTTATTAAAAATTAAAAATTAAAAAAAAAAAAATTATCATTCCTAGGGTAGCCATCTAAAGCATAAAATTTATCAATCCTAGGGTAGTCATCTAAAAGCATAAAATTAACCAATCCTAGGATAGACACTTCATCTTTCAATTTGGGTTTAAAATTGAATTTTCTTGTTATGTGAAGCAACATCTTCACTTAGTTAGAAATTTTTTATTTTGGTGCTTAATAATTGAACCCTTGTTTGCTTTGTTCTCGGTGATAGGCCTATGCTCTCCCCTTAACTGGGTGATCAAAATGCCAAACTCATCAATTTTCTTTTATGTAATTTACTATTTTATTAATACCTTGTAGAGAGCCTGCTCTTGTGGGAAAAAGTACTCACCCAAGAGGAACGACTCAAGTGGGTTCAAGCCAAAGCCAGGCTATTCCATCCCACTATAAAATTTAAAGCAAAATTGGGGAAACCCTCTTTTGACGGTAGTGTGCATTGATAACCATCCCCAAAGCCTTTGTTCTAAAGGTAGGGAGGTCTCTTGAGGGAGTCTATCATTTTCCGCACCGAACGGAAATCCTTACTACGAACCTAGTGTAGTAACTAACCGAGTCAGTTTCCGAACATTGTTTCAATCACAGTGCAAGGGAGGGAAGAATCTACCCCCAAGATACTCACCATATAACTGCCAAGGATTGTTTGCTCAGGGGATCCGGTATCCACTTCCGTCACTCTGAGTACGCACCTGGAAAAGACAAAAACACGGGCGCCCTTTCGGGGGTGACACGGCTGTGTGAGTCGACGCAGTTTTAAGATGTGGGCTGTTGATTGCTATGATGACCTACTTGAGCATTTAAGAGTGAGTCTGTTTGAAGTGCTTGTCATGTGTAAAACCTGTTAAAACAATTTTTGAAAAACATTTTGGTTACACACTTGATGTTTAACATAGGACTTAAAACAACCGTTTTTAACTTGTTTGATGTGTTTACATTACATTAATTTAGATAAAGATCATCCAAAACACTCATTATCATATTGATCAATCTCATGTTACGAGATTGGAAATCTACAAAATTTGTAAAGAAATCCGTTTCCAAAAGGATTAAGAAGCCAAAGAAACCTCTCAACCACAAGAAATTATTGAAGAAACAACAATTCTTATATCAAAGTCGAAAAGTTTTACTTAAATATAGAACTTTTCTTCATAGGTATCATGATTGTGTTAGAGGTCTTTCAGATGATTATGCCATAGAGCCCTTGTATTCACAAGCTTATTTTCAAAGAAGAGCCCTTTCTCAAAGGCATAACCATAGTCAACGCATCTGTTTTAGTTATATTCCCCAACCAGCAATCGAATACTCTACTCGTCCAAATCAAATCTTACAATAGAGAACTTAGAATACATTAGGCATCTATCACTAAATCCATCTTTTTACAAAGCCATGATCAAAACTTCATAAAGTGCAAAAATTATCATTTTCTTGATCTTTTGCTTATATTCCCATTAACAGGATTTTCATCCTTTCACTTAGGGAACAACACAAGCTATAAGATTAGAAAATTTCATATAAGTCATAGAATTTTCATTCTATTCTAACTTTTATACATACCACATCAATTGCACTATTTCACTTTTTTTGATCAAAAGTAAGTAAAATTTGGAGTAAAATCTATGCCTGTTCTCACAAGATCTCAAAAACAAATGGAAAAAGACGAGGGAGAAACTACAACTAGTAAAATGGGTGATCGAAATGAAAAAGAAGAGGACACATTTAATCTTGATGAGATAACGGAAGAAAAGCTTCAAGAAGCAGAACAAGATCCTCAATTCCATACTCTTATGGAAAGAATCCTAGAACGTAACAAAGAAAAATACTTTCTTTCATTAGCTAATCAAGGAGCTAAGTTGCCTCACACCTTTGACATAGAGGGGATTAAACAAATCCTGAAAATCCTCCTAATGACTTTAGTGCTCTTAACCAACAGATAAAAGAATTACAAGGGCAAATAAAGGAAATGCAAGGAGGTACAACAAAGAAATATGTTTTGGAAGACATATCTCCTTATCCATTTGATAGGAGTCTTCAAATGATCCCATTTCCAAAACATTGCGAAATTCCTAAGTATGATAGGTATAATGGAAAAACTGATCCCATAGACCATGTTAGGGATTTCCGAAACATGAGTCTTGAATTCGCCTATGATGATACTTACTTGATGCGATTATTTCCACGAAGTCTAGGTGTACAATCCATGGAGTGGCTTTCAAAAATCACTCCACCTATCAAAACTTTTGAGGAGTTGATAAATCAGTTTATCTCACAATACTCCTACAATATTCAACATCAAATAACAATGCTTGATCTTTGTAAAGTAAAACAAAAAGTAGGAGAACCCTTTACTACATTTTTACAAAGATGGAGAAGGTTATTTGCACGATATTCTCGTCCTATTCCTGAAAAGGAAAAGATGGATATTTTTATCAATAGCCTTGATCCAGAATTAAGCTATAGGCTTAACCTTCATTGTCCTCATAACTTTGAAAAACTGATTGAAAATGCAATCACTATTGAAGGGGCCTTGGTTAAAAGAGGAGTGATAAAACTTGATAATCCAAGTACATCAAATCAAAACAATGATAAAACAAGGTTTTGGAATAGAAACAAAAATGTTGTTAATGATGGTATAGTGGATGCAAATAATTTACGAACAAGACCATCCGGTTTCAATCTATCAAGTGCTCCAAGAAACAATTCACAAGGAAATACAATTCAACAAGGAAACAACAATCAACAAGGACAAATTTCCAAGCAAGAGAACATGACCAATCAAAATACCAATCAAAATCATGGTAATTTCAATAATAATCTTGGCAATGCCCAAATATCAAATCCGTCTAGACCTTCATTCTTTTCAAATCGACGGACTTTTACTGCTTTGGGTCAATCTCTTGAATCTGCTCTTAAGGAACTTCTTGATAATAAAGTTATCACTTTACCACCACAAAGATATTATGAGCCACGAGTTAAACCACCATCATGGAATGACTCGTACTATTGCAATTATCATCGATGTAAAGGTCATAGAACAAACAATTGTCAAGCTTTGAAAAATCTAGTACAAGATTTAATTGACAATGGTACTATTACAATTGAGGGACATCATACCAATGATGATCATCAAGCATTCAAAGATCCTTTGCCAAACTACCAAAAGGGGGAAACATCGGATACCAAAGCCAAAAGCATACATAATGTTGAAGACAATATAATCCGCCATATTTACACGGATGATAATCGGATTAATGTTATCAAAATTAAAGGAAAACAAGAATATCAACAGGTTAATGTAACAACAAGAGGTCAAGCAAAGGTTGTTTTAAAAGGAAGTTCATCTAAAACAACTATTTCTTCTCCAACTCAGTATAATCTGGTTGATCCATTGAGAAAAACATCAGCTCAAATTTCTATTCTTGAACTTCTTAAAATATCCCCCATACACAAAAATATTTTAGAAGAAGCGCTTGTGAAC
Source organism: Sequoia sempervirens (assembly GCA_007258455.2). Taxonomy (NCBI): domain Eukaryota; kingdom Viridiplantae; phylum Streptophyta; class Pinopsida; order Cupressales; family Cupressaceae; genus Sequoia; species Sequoia sempervirens. The sequence goes on from VDFB02193121.1 coordinate 319,353, forward strand.
ACAACTGTTGATACTGATCTAGATGCAAACAGATTTCAAGTCATGGTGGGACATTTGTCTTCCCCCACTTGTTTTTCATTTTCTGATAAAGATGATGCTTCTATAACACATCCACATAATTCCTCGCTTTATCTTGAAGTCATGATCCATAAACATCGAATTAGACGTGTCTTAATAGATGGAGGAGCCGGTTTGAATATTTGTACCTTAAAATTGATAAATGCCTTAGGAATTTCAGAAAATGAAATTGATTCACGAAGGAAGATAACCATTAAGGCATATGATGATGAAGAAAGAGCTTCTAAGGGATTAATATTGCTACCTATCAGAGTGGGACCTGTTGTGAAAAATACCTTTTGTCAGGTTCTAGATCGAGATCTGTCTTATAACATACTTTTGGGTCGTCCATGGATTCATGATATGCAAGCCGTACCATCAACATATCATCAATGTATCAAGTTTCCATATGACGGACAAGAAATAACTATACAAGCTTATTACAATAGTACCCAAACTTGTTCCAATCTTAGGGTGAGTCAAGATGTCTTTGTGCCACACAATAGAGAAGCTCTTGTTGTTTCTTCTTCTAATCTACAAGTCCAATTGCAAGAATTGACAAACAATTTTGATACTAAACTGAAGTTTAAAGACAAAGGGGTAGGTGAATATTCACTATCTCTTTCTACTTTACCTCCTTCTCCAAGATCACATGGATTACCAACTTTATCAAATCAAAAGATTGCAACTGCTTCTACATCTCAAACTTCCGTGCCAATCACAAAGTTTGATGGAAAATTCATTAGATCTAATACCACTGAAGAAGAAGCTGAAGATAGGGACATCTTAAATTGGCTATACAAAGATGAAGATGAATCTCTCTTGCACATTAAGTTACCTAAAGAACAATATGGTAAAGGGTACGCTATCATGCAAAAGATGGGTTATGAAGGAAATGGTCCTATAGGGAAACGAAGAGAAGGAATTGTGGAACCAATTCAAAATTCCTATTTCAAAGCATTCAAGGATAAAGCTAGGATTGAGGTGGTAAAGAGGAAGAAGAACTACACTGGGGATATCGTTATTAGTTCAAAGAATTCTGTCGATAAATGCGAATCAGTTTTCCAATTGCAAAATAGTTCGTGATAATCGATTCTAATGAATATGAATGGGACAATTCTAATTTTATAAATTTTGATTGAATTCCTGAGGGATAAATAAATTGATACTTTATTAAGCATAAATATTTTAACCTGTTCTTATACAAGGAGAAGGTTCAAGGCCTCCACTCGATTATATTTTACAAAGCGATCATGACTCAAGTGAGGAAGAATCAGATTCTAACGAGATGGATAATCAACAGGAGAATACCATCACAGACCTTGTTTACCATGAGGATGACAACCACATCATGACTTTGACAATTCAAGACCTTACCCAACCTAATGATCCTATTCCTTTAGTTTATCCAGAACTTATAGATTGGGATATTGACGCACCTATCCATATTCCTACATTCAGTAATGATGAAGATGTTATAACTTTCCTTTGTTCCTCAAATGAAGAAAACAATTGTTTCATTCAAGAATCTTATACTCATGATTTTGACAAGGAGGGTGTCAAGTTTTGGGGCTGCAAAATAAACAGTTGTGATGGACTTCATTTGATGAAAACCGTAGATAGAACAAGAGAAAAATAGCAAAGAGCTTAATCGAAGGAAAAACTTTTCGAGGTACTTAATATAGTCTGACACTCTTCCCAAGTTTTATCATGAAAGATCTTCTATTTTGATTGAACCAACAGAATCAATCAACATAAGTACACCAGAGCAGCCAAAAGTTTTGCAAATTGCAGCATCATTAACAGTTGAAGAAGTCCATAAATTCATGCAATTCTTGAAGGATAATCAAATTAACTTTGCTTGGTCATATGCTGATATGCCAAGGTTAGATCCTAATCTGATAATGCATCATTTATCTATCAAACCTGGGATAAAACCTGTAAAGCAAAAGCTCAGAAAGATGCATCCACATGTTGCATTATTGGTCAAGGAAGAATTAAAGAAGCTTTTAGATGTTGGATTCATTCGAACTATTGACTATGCAGAATGGATTTCAAATATTGTACCTGTTTCAAAGCCGGAAGATCAGAGTTTGTGGCTGCATTTTGTGGATTTAAATAAAGGGTGCCCGGTGATGATTTTTCCTTAATTTTGAAGATAGGATTTGATTTGTTGACTAACCCGGCTTACTGCGTGAAATGTGGACGTATTTTAATGGATGGATTCCTGTGATATTAAACCAGATAAAATGAAAATCGTAGATCAAGATAAAACAGCTGGCTCACATGGTCCTTTTTGGGGGTGACTTATTAAGAAACTGCTCATGCCATTCCTGTTTAGTAAAGAAATCGCTTGGAGCTACTTTATCAAAGAGCAATGACACTGATGAGTGAGGAGGCATACATTCATGTAGATTATGTTGATGATTTACTGCTAAATTCATGCTAATTTAGACAGAAACACCCTAGAATCTGGTCAGTAATTCTTGGTTTTATTGAAAAATCTAATGTCTCGACCGACCAAAGAAATGTGTCTTCTGTTACATCCGAAAACTCCTTAGGGCATATTTATTTCGTGAAAAGGTGATGAGGAAGGATCCTAAAAGGGTATTGCTTTGAGGAATTTTGATGAGGCTCTAAATTGATTTAATTCCAAGATCCTATAGATACATAAATTCATTAGAAGTTGGTTTATGAGACTCAACTAGCGTGACAAGCTTGCCATTCATTATCGCATAGGTAAAGGTTCATTTTGAAATGGGAGCATAAATGAAGATTCAATCAGATTATTAATATCTGCTACATCCTAATCAGCTTCGAATTCGCCTCTATTCCGTGGAGAGAGTCAGCTATACTTTATATTTCAGCAACAGAAGTATCTTTGGGTGCATTGCTAGCACAAGAAGACTCTACAGGTAAAGAAAGGGCTATATATTATATCAGTAGAACCTTAACAAGACATGAGTTAAATTACAGTTTCATTGAAAAAGCCTGTCTTGCAGTAGTGTTTGCTTCTCAAAAGTGGTGACATTATATGTTGACTCATACAGTTAAGCTGATAACAAAGATAGATCCATTGAAATACCTATTAAGCAGAGCCACTTTAACAGGAAGACTTGCAAAATGGGTAATGATCTTAAGTGAGTTTGATATTCACTATGTAGATCGAAAAGCAATTAAAGGACAGGTCATTGCAGATCAGTTAGCTGAAGCTCCTTTACAAGAAGACAATCCAATGCATATTGAGTTTCCTGATGCAGATGTCTTTACAACAACAATTCAGAGACCGTGGGCATTGTACTTTGATGGATCTTATACACAATATGGCTCGGGGGCAGGGATTCTTTTTGTTACACCTGAAGGACATACCATTTCACGATCATATTGGTTGATGTTTCCTTGCACAAATAACATAGTAGAGTATGAGGCATTACTCATAGGATTAAAGATAGCTTTGGAATGGAAGATTACAGAGCTGGAAGTTTATGGTGATTCACAACTTATCATTAATCAAATTAATGATGACTATCAAACCAAAGATGATAAGTTGCTACCATACAAAAACATGGTGGATGATTATAAGAAATATTTTGTGTCAATCAAATTTTCACAAATATCAAGAATTGACAATAAAGCTGCAGATGCAATGGCTACCATTGCTTCTTTATTACAAATATCAGAAGATCAAACTAAGTATGAATTCTTGGTGGAACAATTGTTTTCTCCTGCATATGATAATCATGAAAACCAAGTTATATGTCATTTGACTGGTTCTAATTCAACTTTATATGGCAAAACTTATACCTATTTGAAAGATAACATCTTGCCTTTAGATTTATCCCGCAACCAAAAACGGAATTTCATACGCCAATCATCCCGTTATACCTTAATTGCCAATATCCTTTATAGACGTGGTCTTGATGGTACACTCCTTAGATGTCTTGAATGTGACGAATCTGAAAAAGCCTTACAAGAGGTTCACGGTGGTATTTGTGGAACTCATTCAAGTGGTTTGACCTTAGCGAAGAAACTTGTCAGAATGGGATACTATTGGCCTACCATGGAGCAAGATTCTTTTACTTTTGTTAAGAAGTGTTCTAAATGCCAGATCCATGGGAATCTTATTCATGCACCTGCACAAGAATTGCAGCCTTTTATTTCAACATGGCCCTTTTCTCAGTGGGGATTAGATCTTGTTGGAAAAATACATCCTTCATCATCAAATGGTCATAAGTTTATCATCACAGCTACTGAGTATTTTATAAAATGGATTGAAGCTGTTCCTCTAACAACAGTGACTGGTAAACATATATCTTCATTTATCCTGAATTACATTATTTGTAGATATGGAATTCCTAATTCTATTGTTACTGATAATGGAAGACCTTTTAAGAATCAGGATGTTGACGAACTTTGTGAAAGATTTCATATCCAACACAGGTACTCTACACCTTATTATCCACAGGGTAATGGTCAAGCAGAAGCTTCTAACAAAACTATTTTGAAGATATTGAAGAAGACAGTAAATGATGATGGACGTTATTGGCATGTTCAACTCAACCCAGCTTTGTGGGCATATAGAACTAGTATTCGCACACCAACAGGAGCTACACCATATGCTTTAGTCTATGGAGCAGAAGCGATCTTACCATTGGAAGTTGAAATACCTTCGCTTAGGGTTTCACTTAAGGGATTGATAAGTGATGAAGACTACCGAGTTTCTCGCCTTCAAGAACTCGAACTCTTAGATGAAAGACGCCAACATGCAGCTGATCACTTGAAAGGTTATCAACAAGTCATGTCTCATAGTTATAACCACAGAGTTAAGCCACGGGCATTTCAAGTGGGTGACTTAGTTTTGAGGGAAAATCCACGTAATCAGCAAGATAGAGAAAAGAAAGGCAAATTTGAACCTAATTGGCTTGGTCCATTTGTTATTTTCAGGAAAGCAGCGATATGGTTCCTGGAGCATTACTCCGCTTTATCCAAGACTGAGGGGACCTTGCTGAAGATTTCTTAACTCAATAGTATTCATCTTAAGAAGTTCTATGTCTAAAAAGTCCTAAAAAAAATCATAAAAGTCCCCAAAAAATCAAAAATCATAAAAAGTCCTGAAATTTAAAAAAAAAAAAAAATCCCTAAAAGTGCAATAAAAACAAGTGGTGAAAACTTGGCAAACAAGCGCTACTTGTGATCGAAATGGGCTCCTCCATTTATTAGTTTATGTCTTATTTTCACTTTAGGCATCATTCATCCACGTCTATCATCTGTATATATCTTTCATTATCCATACCATGTAGTGGGAATCTTTAGGTTTCATCATGGCTTGATGAAATTTGTACATATCTTTTATCTTTAGGTTGTGTTTACATTAGGGGCAAAACGCAGAAACATACAAGAGAGGGACAACGAGCTTTCAAAATATCACAAGCAGACAAATAACAGCTTGACAAAACAAAACAAACATTGTCAAATCAAATCAATCACAAACATGTTTATGCCAATGAAAATCAAAAACAACATGATCCAAACAACTATCAAAGTGAGAATATCAATAATGATAACCAAATTGGATGATCTTAATCTGAATAAATGTTTGAAATGCCTTAAGCAGGATTTGAATGGTTGTTTGATTTTCTATCATATCTCTGGAGTAATTCGATGATGTACTGAACTAGAAAAGCAAGGAAGGAGTATGATTTTTCTTTGTCTGCTGTTTGCGAGGAAATCATTAGTACTATGCAAATTGGTCGTGAGACCTGCTCTACTATGGATCATGGATGACATTTCGGAATTTGCATGGGAAACGGGTTAACTCTTGTCTGTTTATGCAAGCAATACTCAGGTCATCTTGGTTCAATTATACCTAGATGCTTGTATTAACTTGCTATATTAAAAATCATGAAAGCAATACTCAGGTCATCACTGGTGCTAACATACCCTTTGATGCTTGTATTAACTTTCAACATTTCAAAGCTCTATGATGATACAAAAAGCATGTATAAGATCTCCAAATGACAATATTGTATGAATGTCCTGCATGGTTAGTATAGATTGCATTCATGTTAGAATTTGCATTTTGCATTTATAGATTTCTAAAAAGCTGGCAAAGACTCAAAGATTTATATCTTATCAAATATGACTGAGTATATTTTGACATTCACAAAACATTGTTTTATACATTTTACATACATTTGCATTAGAAAATCATAAAAACAAAACATACATGCATCATACATTCATTCATCAAATAAATTTCGTCTCATACCATCATGTATATAAATAATCATAAATCATGAAGCCATCATATAGTCCACATCATATATATATCATGTAAAATCATCACTGCATTTCATATATTTCAAAAATGCATGTCAAAATGTACAAGGATG